>RJVU01016332.1:711395-734142 GCA_003731715.1 Anabarilius grahami | reverse complement strand
AATCCAAGTCTATGGAATTTCCCCATTTAGATAACTAAGTAAACGTGTTTGAGTGTGAAAGAGAAAAGCATATGCGCTGCCTCTTCCAGGCCAGGACAGGGACTCTAGTCAGCACCTCAGCTGTGCTGCATTAAAAACAACACAGGTCTTTTAGTACAGGCAGACTGGGGGGGGGCACACTGCTTCCTGTGTGTGTGCGGGTGAGCAGCTGGCAGCACAGCTGTACTGGTGTGTGTGCACGCATGTCGATGAATGAATTTTGAAAAGTATTATCTATATTTAAGAACGGGAGTTATTTTTTAACTGTTCAATGGCAGACAGAGAGGGAAAAAGCTCTGTGGGCTACACCCCCAATGGGAGGACAGGAAATGAGGAGTAAGACAGCATGCTCTGGGTTTGATTAGATCAATACAAAAGCATTCTGTGAACAAGACATGACCACAGCAGTCCAGATATCTGCTCTGTGGGGATGAAAGAACAGGTGAATCCTGGTCTCGTTGCTCTGTTGAGTGGGTTGTACTAAGACTAAGCCTCTGTTCCAAAATCATTCAAAGGCATCATAGGAGTGTTCCCACGGTGAAAGCTGTTCAATAAAGGTAGGTAGCACAATTATGAGATACTTTCTTTTGGAAAGCAGCACTGCATGTATACTTTGAAGAGAAAATTGTGTGTGTTTGTGTGTACAGTATGTGCAAGAGTGTCATATGCAGATGTAGTGTCTGGAGAAAAACATGTAGCATGTAATATACTGAGGGGGAGACAGGCTGCATGGTTTCTAGGGTAGAGAACAAAACAGGGCAGCAGGAAATAAAGAGAAGTACACAGATCATCATGATGAACCAAAGGAGGTAAAATGCGTGTGCATTAGGAGACCGTAGGACCACAGAGTAGTTGGGAAACATCGGCAGTAGACTGTAGATGTAATTTGTGCAACCGCTGCTTGCGGGCACTGGATCGGGGCAAAAACGCAACCTAGCAAAAAAATAAAGTGCAAGTGAGACATTAGGACAAACGGTGTGTCTTTAGGCACAATTCACTTCATCAATAAATCACCATAGTAGCATTTTTTAAGTTAATGCATGCTGGCCTCTTTCTTTCAGTCTCCCATTCACTTCCATCACACTGGCAGTCAATGGACTTGTGCCTCCGAGCAGAAGCATACATATCCGGAAAGGCTATTTAGATGAAAAATGAACGGCCTCATACACCGAGCTGCACCCAGCCAGTCGAAAAAACGATATGAAATGGAAGACATTCATTTCTGGGTGTGTGGAGCCATATTTACAATATATGCAAAGCTACTCCATCTTTATTCCCCACCCCCCCAGCACTTTCATTGTGCTGTTTTGTCAGGCCCTCAGTCTCGGGATACTTTTTTATTCCTTGAGCTCATAAATCCATCCTGAATTTCTTTCAGTTTTTTTTGCAAACGCGCAGTTTAATGGGATTTGCATTCTGAGTGTGACATCATTTCAGAAACATCACTGCTCAAGGCTCTTAAGTTGAGACAAAATCTTCCCATAAACTCAAACAGCCCTGTTGATATTATTTAAATGAATTAAATGCAATAAGCACAAATTTGAAAAGGAGGCCCAAAGGAATGCAAGCGGTTTTAGACCTCAATTTAATCGCGCCCCGTTGCATTGTGGGATGGCTTTCACAATTTGATACATTTCTGTAGAGCTGTCTGCCAAGGCAAGAGTCTCTTTCTCTAGATGGGCATATAAGAACCACTGCAGGACAGAAAACACGGCGCCTCGCTGTCTGACTGATGCTAAAAGGAATGACCACAGTAACAAAGCATTGTGGGCACTGTAGATGTTCCAGTTCTAAGTCACAAATTAGCCTTCACAGACAAGAGGAAGATATATGACAGAGTGAGGCTGTGAGAAGCCTCAGCATCTAGAGTATTCCAGTAACAATGAGCACTATTAAGGGATAGTCTATTTAAAGTGATAGCTCAAAAAATGTAATTGTCATCATTTACTCATCCTCATGTCATTCCAAACTTACTTTCTTCCCTGACTGAAACACTAAAGTAGTTCAGCATAATGTACAAACTGTATCATTCATTACAATGAAATTGGATAAGGGATTAAGTGTTGTCAAACTCCAAAAAGTGCCATAAAAAAAAAAATCATAAATGTAGTCCATACTCCATACTAAGTTGTCAATAGCTGTGTGAGGAACAGAGATTTTTTGTTGGGGAGGGGATATTCATTGGAAGAAAGAAATTAATACTTTGTTCAGTTAAGATGCATTAAATTCATCAAAAGTTACAGTAATATACATATTTAAATGATTTCTCTTTATCTTTAATCAGGGATACTCTCATAAGTCAGTGACCCATAAAATAACTCCTTTAATGTTCAAAGGAAGAAAAAGAAACTCATATGGATTTCAAAAGACAAGAGGTTGAGTACAGATTTCTCATTTTGACATGAATTATCCTTTAAGTACATAATGCCCATATACTCCTTCAAAGATCAGTTCTGATAGTGCTTGAAGAGTTTTGCTTCAGTCAATAAGACGATTGCGGCAAATTGAGGTCCACACATGACTGCTCATAAAAATGTCATCACTTAAAGTGCTAAACATATGTTCAGGGGAGCTGATGCAACCTAAAACGAAGTCAAACACCATATTTTATCCTTTCAGACAGAGTAACATCACTCTCTCGGTTTGTATTTTTTCTCCCAGAATCAGGTTCCCTTGTTTTTTTTCTCCTCACTAACCCTCCCTCCTCGTTCGTTCATTCTGCCCGTGACCACATGTGAGAATCCCCGCTGCTTGTGTCTGTCTCATAGATCTTTGAACCCTTTCAGCGAGGTTTAATGGGCTCAGAAAGACTTCAAAGTGAAACGACGGCTCACGTAGGCTGAAAATGAGGTCCTAAATCCCTCATCAGAGGCGTTCTACCTACGTTCTGACCACAGCTGCCAGTCCCAACATGGCATTAACCCACATCTAATATCTAGTTTCACCTGCTCCGCTTCTGCTGCCAATATAAATCAATTCAACCCAACGAGCCGTCTAACTGTTCCTTTCTATCTAGCTTGTGATTGCTGGACTCTGAACGCCAGTGTCCCATTGAGAGTGGGAACCAGGACAAACGTTCACACGGGATGGCTGTGTGAGGATTATGCACACGGCAAAGATAAGGGGAATAAAGAACTAATCTAGCGAGAAGCATGCCACATCTCCTCCACAGAGGCACAATCTTGCTGCTTCATTATAATGTGACACCATGTTCTGAAACCGGCTATGGATAATCCTACTTCTCGTGCACCTCTGCGTGTCTGGGACTCACTGTAACTCACGTGAGTTAACAAGAAAGCCCCGTTTCTGTGTCACCCTCTTAGGTGCACAAAGAAGTCACTTCAAACGCTGTCATGATACAAGCTCCAGAATTTGGAGATGCACAGAGCTAACCTTGTTTGCCATCTTTCAACTGCATTTTATCCACACACAAGAGGAAAGAGCAAATGTGCAAACATGCTCACACAAAGTGGTGCGTTGTGCTTGAATAAACACCTGTGCTGCCAGATACGGCTGGCCGAGAGGGATAACAAGCACAGGGCAGAAAATCCACTGGACGTGCTCCACTTAAATCAAACAAGGCGAGGACAGACACACACAGACACCCTCCAGGAAAGGACAGGGAAGTGCAATTACCATAAAACCACACTCGCTCTACTACAATATAGTCATAATAACACCTGAGTGCTTTATCTTTCAACCCAGCAGGACTAGATACTGTAAATGTCATAGTAGGTGATAAACCAAATCAGAACGTAAAGGCCCCTTTACAAGACTCGTGTTGAGGCATGAACGCACCTCTCATTGTGGCTTTGACCTCCACATGACAAGCATTGCAAAAAAGTGTCATGGAAGAGATATTTTACAAGGTTGCTAACAAAACTGGGTCAGGATGGTTGACTAGCATGGTTGACTAATTTATCAAGATCTTTTTTCTTTAAAATCAACCCCTGCATCAACTGGTAGAGAAGAAATTGCTGACATTTTAACAATGTTTTTACTTCTTTTCTGGACCTTGAATGATGGTAATTACGATGTTTCTATGGGGGATAAAAAAAAAACCTGGATTTCATCAAAAATATCTTAATTTGAAGTTAAAGTAATTAATGACATAAACAAATACTCTGAATTTGTCCTCTGCATTTAACCCATCCAAGTTATTGCACACACTTGAGTAGTTAACACACACTGCAAACTGGACAAACACACCCCGAGCAGTGGACAGCCATTTTTGCTGTGGCACCCAGGGAGCAATTGGGGGTTAGGTGCCTTGCTCAAGGGCACCTCAGTCATTTCCTGCCAGTATAGAGAATCGTACCCGAACCTTCAGGTTACCAGTCTGACTCTCTGACCATTTGGCAATGACTGCCCCTGAATGTTAAGAGATATATTATAACATTATATACAACTTTAAAATGTAAATATGTTGAAATTACCTATTCCTATAAAACTTTTATTAACCTGAGTTAATGTTATGTATTTTAAAGTGTTACCATTGCATATAAATCCAGACAGCCAACTGGCCATCATAGCCATCTTTAAACATCTACACAAACACCATACCATTAAAATTAGACATATGTTTATGGTGTATCTATACTCTCACACTTCATTTGCTTGAAGAATATCTAATGAAAATAAAATATGTATTACACACATATGTATTTGAAAGCGGATGCATTTCTGATTTGTTAAATGTTAATATGGTTTCTCTCGGCTGCAGTTTGCCTTCTCACGTCATAGCTTTGCAAATTCACTGCATAACGAATGGATAAAACGACCAGCTGGATATAAACTAATGCAAATAAATTGTAACAATCGCGGCAAAGATTTGGGTGGGACTTGGGTGTGTTTTTGTCACACTGTTTTGACCTCTTGAGGTACTAATGTCAGCCTCGACAGCAAACATATTGCTGTTCTCCACTAATGCAGCATAGTTTTACGTGTCAAAACAAACTCCACAAGGCATCAGTGAAAGTTTTTATTTCACTTCTAGAGGCCGCTCTCGTGTTGTCTAATGACAGCGGACCCTTCTGAGCCACTCCAGCAATGGAGGAACCCGGAAATACTATGGTTATAGACTTTTCGGTGCCAATTTATCAATGGGTCAACTTCTGGAATTCAGGGACTTTATATCTTCTAAAAAAATGCATCACGGTTTACACAAAAACTTTAAGCAGCGCAACGGTTTTCAACATTGATAATAATAAGAAATGTTTCTTCAGTGCCAAATCATCGTATTTGAATGATTTCTAAAGGACACTGAAGACTGGAGTAATGATGCTGAAACTTCAGATTTGCCAACACAGGAATAAATTATACTTAAATTGTTTTTAAATTGTAATAATATTTCAAAGTATTACTGTTTTTACTGTAGCTTTTATCAAATAATTGTAACTTTGGAGAGCATAAGAGACTTCTCAGACTTATCAAAACAATCTTACAGTACCCAAACATTTGAACAGTAGTGTATTGCACTAGACTGACTTTCATTGGGTAGACAAAAACAGAATTTTTTCATAATATCTTATTTTGTGTTCTGCAGAAGTCAGTCAGTCATATTTGTTTGGAACAACATAACGGTGTACTAGAAAGAAATCAGGGAGTACACACAGTTCGCTGCATACATACCACATTGTATGCTGTGAGACAACCCATGTAATAATACATCATACAGACTGTCTGGTGATCATTGGTTACACATCAAAAGGTCAGCAGCAAACAGGGTAAATGCTTGTAAATTGGTTGACTACTACACTCGGACTGATGTGTATGACCGCGAACACGGATCTTAAATGAAACGTGTCATGAATAAACATGCCTGGTGATTCCCTGTTTATGTGAATGAAGTGGAATAAACCAGCTGTGGGTGTGCTGGTAATGAAGCTGGCCAGTGAAGTGTTGAGCGAATGAGGCGAAGGGGCCTCCAGTCAGCACTGCTGTGTTGGGCTCTCTCAGCTGCTGACCTCCTGTTAAAGAGGCTCACATACTACCAAATGAATTTGTTTCCACTCAATTTCCTAAAAGGCAATTTCCTCCAAGCCTCAGCTGCAGGGGACCCAGATGAATGAAAAACCAAGAGGATGGAAAGAAATCTTCAGGTGCCTTTCATATGGCTTCTGGATTCATCATCAATAGCCGCATTTCCACTGTTGGGCCAGTGCAAGCCAGGGCTAATAACATGCCGTGCTGGGCCAATAGCCTTGGACCTCAAGCACCGAGGCCAAAATTAAGTTGCATTTCCACTGTCGGGCCAGTAGCCTAAAACCTAAAACCCGCCCTTAACACGCCTCCACAGAACAATGTCACACGACCTCACCATTTCACCAGCTGACTGAAAACTAGCTAGATCGCAAAATAAGCATGACTGAAGCGAACGTTTGGCATTTACTTAAAGACTTAAGATTCCGTTTCCAACATCAATATTTGACCAATGTTTTACAATAAAAAAATGTTACGATAACAGTTATTTATCAATTTGTCAGGAGTGCACATCAGTCAAGATGAATCTAACTGATATTTACCATTTCACATAAAAAGAGAACATACCTTTTCGATTGCACCTGCTTCCATATGATCACAATAATGCACAAAACAACTCCATAAAGGCTTTTAAGTCCAAAGGCTTAAACATTTAGAAAAATATTGATAAAATATCACTTCACATTTCTGAGCATTTCTATAAAATTTCCTCTAAATTATGCGATGATTGAAATCCGAGGAGGTTTGAGTGATCTCTCTGTCTCTCTGTTATCCTTTCAGCCAGAGCAACAGAGAGAGCTCATGAGAGGAAAAAAGGATTTATGAGTTATACGAGTTAACCTGAGTGTCTGAGTGAGACGGATGCATTAGTCCGGTATCAACAAAGGCACAGGGAAGAGACTGATAAAACATTAAACCAAATAAATACACGATTATTATCATATATGAGTTGTCTACGTTCCTCAAGCAGTTTCTGGTATTTTCCATAAATGTGTGTATTTATTATCGTGATGATTAGCATAAGTAGCCTTTAGCATCACATATAAGGATATTTCTGCCTCATATGGTAATCAAAATCCCCATCGGATCGCAAGGAAGTTATTTCAAACACTTGCTGATGTCTGAAAGTGAGTTGAGCTGAACATTTTTTTAAATGTCTTAAATGTTGAAGTTAGCTGGTAGCCTGATATAATAACATGGGAAATGAGCAGTGGTGTTGACCATTCCTGACTCAGGTAAACTCTGTTCATGGCCACTCCTCAAGCCCGAGCTGGCCCGCACAGACAGACGCACAGATAATTTATCAATATATAGAACCTTGTACAACTAATCGTTCAACAACTAAATACACAGTTAGTGAGCCTGATATCTACATTTTTTGTCATTAAAAAAAAAAAAATTAGCATTGTGACTTTAGTGTCGACGACATGCCATGTTTTAGCTATTTTACAGTTTGCATGTATTCAACACTTTTAATGCATACCACCATAAACATTGCATTTTTAAGATGGCATGTAAAAAAAAAAGAAAAAAGTCACACTCATTCTTTCGGCTTTTAAATAAATGTTACAATTTTAGCCGATACGATAAGCCAATATTTACTTTGTTAAAATATATGGCTGATATTAATATTAAAATTGATACTAAAATTAAAACTCATTAAATTTCTATACTATTTTGTGAAAATAAAATCAATACTTGTAAATGCTGCACGTGAATTTAGACATTAAAAAGTGTTATTAAATTATAAGTGTTTTTATAGATTACCTTCACTATCATACAGCATAGTTAATATAAATGTAAAAACAGGTGAAAACGAGAAATAATAACCATATGGACCGATTCCAATAAACAATTAAAAAAAAAATAAAATAAATAAAAAAATGGTATAAGACAGTGACAAGCAATTTGTCTGTCGACACGACAAGATCAATCACAGATTTACAGCCAATCAGAAGATGTGTGGGCGGGCTCTCTCTGCATTAACAATTAAACAATCTGAATGATTATGACAAAACTAATTAACAAGGAAAATGTGTGTTTTATCACGTCACACTGTTGCATCTGATGTTGGGTTTTCCGACTAGTTATTCTGTCAACCCACTGACTAGTCTATTTTGAAAATATGTTGTTTAGCTCATCCCCACTATGCGCATATGTAATTGCTTGGCACTTGTGAAGACAGCATCCTGCATTAGGCACTGAAGTCTACATTAGCATGTGCCTTTTAAAATGCTGATGCATTAGCCAATGTGAAGCAAAAAAGCACTTATAAGGCCAACACAGACAAGCCAGTCATTAGGATTGAGCATTCTGCCCCTTCCTCCTTAATGGATGTATCACACAAACAGAAGAGTAAAGGCTATTCTGTGGCCCGTCCCTGTAATTGGCATCAATTTAGCCCTCTACATCCACTCCATCTTTCGTTTCAAAAGGAAGCCTGCTGCTGCACACAATAGGTGAGAGAGCTGGCCTCTGTTTAACACGGATTCATTTCTTTCAAGAGACGAGCATGCTGTGAACCTTTAGGTTACCCATTCAGAGTATTTTCAGAACTAAAGCAAAAGCATCGACCCCGAAGATAAGAAAGTTCATGGATTTTGCAGTTGGCTGTTTATTATAGCTCTATGAAGCTTTTTTTCTTATGTTGGGCCCCGCCGGTTCTCCTCTGGACTTTGGGTCAGAATCTTAGATGAATTGGGAGTGTTTACGTTAGGTTGCCTTCATGCACGCATAAACTATGAACTGAACAACATCCTCGGGACAAGGAAACAGGAGGTGTTGGCTACTACAGTCCACTACACACTGCAGTGGCGTGACTCCAAATTACAAGGGTCCTAAATATAATTAAAAGGTCTCGGCCTGATACAAAACATGTGTGTGACTTCAATGGAACGTGCATGTTCTTTCACGCAGATGCAAACTGTTACATTTAATGGATACTTAAAACACGTAAGAAGCTGGAGTCAGGGCAAAGGTCCAAAACAAACGCATCGGTAATCACATATATCAGTCGAATCCTAATTTATGGTACATCGACGGCATAGAAAAATGTCCTGAGAGAGCAAACTGTATAATAGGGCTGAATGAAAAGAATTTAATTAAATAAATATTATGATTAAATAAATAATGTTTTAGAGTGAAGCACGGCACTGTGTTCTTACATGTAAGAAGTTCATTTTCAGCCAGTGTTTGCAAGGGCTCGGTTTGCAGTAAATGTTGCTCCACACAATCTCCATCTCTGATATATTGATGTATATTGATAATCACAAATTTTGGACAAATTGTGCAGCCATACAAACCTGGATTTCGTTGACAGCATTTTAAAATCGTAATTGCACATCTTTTAAAAATTTTTTTTAAATAATAATAAATAATAAATAAATAAATAAAAAACACAATTAGATTTTTTTTACCCAAAATGTGTCATCCTACTGTATGGACACAAAGCTTTTCTACCAAATCAATTATTGTTGAATCAATCAATCAATCAATCAATCACTAAATGTCGCATAAATTTAGCAAATACACTGTGGTCAATCTAATACAGAACATTCCTGACAATTTGTTTGTTTGTTTATTTTTATTGCCATGGCATTTTCATGGCAAGAACATTAAAAATAAATAAATAAATATAATTAGCACAGTAATAGTAAAAAACAACAGTTAATAATCAACTCACATAAATATAAGAAACATTATATAAGATTTTTTCATTTCAATATTTGATGATAAAAAATTTTTTTTTTTAAAAACTTAAGATTGTTTCTGGTGAAACATTTTTGAAAACATCCATTAAAGAACTTTCTGTGTAAAAACGTTGCCTAGTAACATTCAAAGCAGTACATTCCAACAAAATTTGTTTTATAGACAGAGGAGTTTGACAAAAATTACATACCGGTGGTACTTCACCTTTCAATTAAAACAAATGAGTAAGTCTGGAATGACCAATTCAGCATCTTGTGTAAACAGTCTGATCATGTCTACTCTCAAAAATAAAATTTACAAAACAATTTTCATTTATGATTGGATTAACATTCCTGAAAAAGTATGTGCTTCTTGGCCAGAATCAGCTGCAGTTTGGTCCAGAATTTATGCCCAAAGTCAAGAGTCTGGTTCGCAAGGCTACCTACACCCTAAAACACAACGTACATGCAAACACAGCCAATCAGAGCTCTGATAGGAACATACAGGCCACACAACCATCTGCTGCTCTGCTGAGCACCGTTTCTACATCAATAATCTATGAAGCCATCTAACACTTAGCTCTTCACAGCGTAACACAAAGGTGAGACTAAGAGGTTGACCACATCTCAAACACACATTTTAAATATTGATTGAGCACATTTATGTTACATAGACTTTACACAGGATGACACAGATAGATGCATGTGTGTAATACAGGCATACTGGTTACACACACCAACATCTTTGTCTGTAATTTTACTTACTAAAATAATTTAAATAAATGCTAGCTGCTTGGCCTTCCCCTTAGTCCAACCCATCACATGCAAACCCCCTCACCACTATCCTGTTTTCAAACAGAGACACAGGGATTATAAAAAAATTATAATTAAATATTATAATCCATTTTTTAAATAATAATAATTATTGTTGTTGTTGTTGTTATAAAATTGGATCTTTATTCATGAAAATTTAAATCTGCCTTGTACATTTTAGAACGGAGGTCCTATAATATGCGGCTTGTAGCCAAAAAACAAAACAAAAACAACCCTAGTATAGACTTTCAAATATACAGACCAAGACCTAGCTTATATAATCTAAGTTATTAAACACTAAACAATAAAACTTTAGTCCTCCAGACTAGTACACTGTACTACTAAATCTTCTGATATCTCATATCAGAGTCAGGGGCATCCCAATGTTGTATACTCTTCCGTTAAGGAGACCATTCTCATTACCAAAACAGGAAAGATAGCACAGAGATCTTTCCAAAAACTATTTCTTGCATCATAGTATAACAGGGTAAAGAAGATAAATGAGGGAGGCTATAGCACCAGAACTTTATTTCACAATACAGCAGGGATACTTCCTTCAGCTTTCACTTAATCCTGAGGCAGAGGAAGCAGTGAATGTCATTAGAGCTACAGGCAGAGGAAGTGGCCAACAGATTCAAATTGTCAGCAGTGATTCTTACTGCATACTTTAAAATGTAGCTGTAGTGTTTATTGATCTGGCTAGTTCATTTATTAGTTAATCAGTCTAGATCAATATTAATCATAGTTTTTTCCACTTGCTAATTATACTGTAGAGAAGAGACAACAAAACAACTCCTTTTCTCTGCATCTTAAAGTGAGTCTATACATTTACAATGTATTCAGGCTATACATTTAATCAGTACATATGTTCCCTGAGAATCAAACCCATCACCATGACGCTGCTAGAGTCAAACTGAGCTACAGGAACTATTAGCAGATTCAGTTGCCCTTTTTTAGCAAGTCAGATCATGTTTCATTTTGCAGCAGGTAAGCACACAGTGGTCTCCCCCAAAGTACCTTAAAATACATGTGCCACAAACAGGTTAATGACCTCAAATTTATGGCCAACGCTGCACTATTTCAGAAGTAACCCTCACCTGGAGCCCTTTTATTAATGTGGAAGAGTAAGTAAAAAATAAAAGAGGGGGGGCACAGAGGTGCTTCATCCCAATACCCTGCATCCCAATGTGCATACTATACACCCTAAATAGTATTGAAAATTACTAAAGTCACATACTATTTAGGATGGATACTATAGTATACACATTGAGACGCAGGCACAGAGTGACAAAACAAGAGGGGTGTGTCTTGATGATATCCAAACAAAAGTGGTCATAGAAGATGCATTTGAAATACATGTTAATAGCAGGTGGAAATGGTAATCCATCTCAACTGACCACTTGTTATCAGATCATGGAAAACCAGGTGTAAACAGGGCCTTAAAGTAAACTCAACTTAAGATGTGATTTAGCCAAGTAGGACATTTCTGGATCTTTGTAAATGTGTACATCCTGATTAAACAATCATGTACTGACCCCCTGAAATCTACGAGAAATTATGTATAAACAGTGCAATGTAGTTAACCCCAACCCCTAATTGACAGGAATGTGTCCTACTTATGGTCAGTCACTTAGAACAAGAACAATATTTGTGTCTTCAATGCACCCCATCTTATCACTCCATTTATTCAATCAACCCCCACCCAAAGACTGACCTGCCTTCTCACTGTTTCCCAGGTCCCCCTTTGAATTATTCATGAGCAGGTTGCAAGCACTGCACTCCACAGTTCCATCCATCAGTTCCGTGGACATGCTAAAATATTTAGTGTTTGTGACCAGTCGTCATGGCCATGCTTTAAAAGTACCCCCACATCCCACCGGGATCACCAATCCACTCCCGTCTGTGAAGTGTCTAGACTAGCCACCCACAAACCCCCCCAGACCCTCTCCCCACTAGCTACAGGAGCACTTCTTCTTCCCTACCCCCTTTCCATTGCCCCATTTAGTTAATATGGCAGCACAGAGGGGCGAGTAGACACATTTTAAAGCACATAATCATTATAAAGTAAATTAATAACTGATTCCTTTTAACAAAGATGACCTGGAATCCCAAGCAAAACTAAACTTGAATGTCTTGTGTGAATGACAGCTTTTAACTCTTAAATCAAAATCTCCATCTGCAAGTTTGGGCATAAAGCACAACATTAGAAAGGAAGCTAATTAACAATTAATTAAGTCTCTTCTGACTGACTTCTTTAGCAATTGTCAGTCACGTTCTGTCTTTGAATGGCCTAAAGTAGAAGCCTTCATCTAATCCCTCGCTCCTACCCTACCATTTTTGCCCGTCCACTCACTCCTTTGTTCTAAAAGAAAACCAATCAGACACCAGGAATCTGACCAAAGTTAATGAAGCCCTGCCAACACACAGATCCTGATTGACTGCTTTATTCTGTCGTTTTAAGTGCGATCACTCAGATGCTTTGGGTTTGCTAAAGCAGTAATGGCAGTGTCTCTCAAGAGAGTCAGCCTATCGTCTACTTCCAGAAGCAGTTTCAGGCGTGACAGATGCTAATTATTAGGGTTGGCTCTGTGACTGGTGTTCAGGACCTTCCACAGAGGGAAGTCAGGACTATTGGTATAAAGCCCGGGACACACCAAGCCAACGTCAAAGAACTAGCAGATATGAAAGCTGACTGTGTTGTCGCCTCTCCTTCTCCACCAAAAAGCTGCGCTTGAACACATCAAAAGGACTAAATGCGACTGTCAACTAGCACATGCGTTCTGTGCCTGCATGCAAGTTCATATATCGGTCTATATCAGCAGGTATCAATAGTCTATTTTCATCATTCAAAAAGGGAAACCGAAACTTGGACTACAGATATACAAACCATAAAGAATGCAGCGCTTGCGTAGCATTTTGATTATCAATCATGCTGATCACTTTTTTCATTCCAGTCAGCTCATAGTATTATGAAAATATTTGTGCATTCGAATGCTCAGGTAAGATGCTTTAATCTTGTGCTTGTAAAGAAGCTTTATTCTCGTGCACTGATTCGTTCGCTAAGCTGAACAGCCAATCAGAGTTCTCTCTCTCACCGATGGCCCGACGCCAATTCAGCATGCTGAATCAGCCCAAAAACCCTGATGGTGTCTGACTAGAGCAAACGGTGCAGAAGAACACACTGAAAAAACTAAGCCGACCAACGCTCAAATGCCCGAAGGCTGACCAACATTGCCCAAAGGCCGACCGACGGCTTGGTGTGTTCCGGCCTTAAAGGGCATACAGGAACTCTAGGTAAGTTACCATAATGCAGTAAAAAAAAAAAAAACTTGGCATAGGTTTCTTTCAAAATCCCTAACTCAATAATAAACTTTAATACTGTAATACCTTTCAATCTACATTCACCAAATTTGGCCAAGTAGGCCTACTACAAACTGTCCTGACTGCCACATCTTATTTGACTGATTGTACTTATGGTTTTCCAGTTGTGGAGCCTCAAACAGGAACAAAATCCCATGGGTTTCCATGGAAAACTTCTGACTGTATTTCCACCTAGAGCTTCCAAGCTATGTCCAACAAACTCAGTCTGTTCAGGCTCAAATTGCTACATCTTTTGAACTCACAAACAAGAACAAAATCCTGTAGGTTTCCACTGAAACTTCTGACTGAAAGCTCTAGAGAGGAATTACAAGTTACTTCAAGCTCTCAAACAGAAGCAAAACCCTATAAGTTTCCATTGAAAACTATTGTCTCTAAACCCATCTAGAGATCTCAAGCTATGTTCACTAAGCTTTGCATGGTCCTTCAGCCTGTTTTGACTCAGATTGCAATGCCTTTTCTAATTTATCCAAATCTCATAGAGCTGCTATGACAAATCTGAATGTTAATGAACTTAACCTACTACTGTCAAAAAATTTCATTAACTTTCACACACAGATATGACTCATCTTGAAAAACCAAACCTTTAAAATGTTACTTTCAAAATTCAAGATTTTAAAAACTTTCAGGCTTTAATGCTACTAGTGAAAATGTGAACATTGTTAAATATAAGACATATATGGGTGGGCAATACACCGATTATGCTCACATGACATTGCTGTGTGATCACGGAAACATTTGTATCCATTTTTAAGCATTGCGGTTTTAAAACAAGGGATTTTAAACCGCTGAAGTGCAATAAGCAGTGAAAGAAAACTTATTTTGCTATATGCACGAGCTGTCTGAGAGATTTCTGACCGCTGTCAGAGACGTGCGCACTTGAAGCCGCTGCTCAGAGCACGTGAGTACTGAAATGAGTTATTTTTGCTTGAACGGTCCATTGTATTTAAGTATCCTTGTAAATACAGTCATTATGTCTTAAGTGAATGTAAACAGTTAAGAAAGAAAACATATGTGTTACAGTATATTGATCCGTGCATTCTGTCTAAAGCCCGGAACACACCAAGTCGACGGTCGGCCGTCGGGCAGTTTTTGTGCGTTGGCCGACTAAGTTTCCTCAGTGTGTTCCACACCGTCGGCTGAAGTTGGTCCTCGCCGGCTTTTTTCGGCCGATTCGAATCTTGAATCGACGTCGGGCCATCGGCGAGAGAGAGAACTCTGATTGGCTGTACCGTATAGCAAACCAGTCAGTTCACGAGAATATAAGCAAAAGTTATGAAAGCAAGCAAATAAGTCATCACGGCACAGACAGAAGGTTGTTCTAATTTTACGTCATCTTTCCTGAGCACTCAAATGCACACATATTTTCATAATAACATGAAGGGAGTGGAAAAAAGAACGTGATCAGCCAATTGATATACAAAACGGTAAGCAAGCGCAGCTGTGTTTATGGTTTGTAGCCTACATGCAGTCTTAGTTTCACTTTTACATTTTGAATGACGAATATAGACAAACATGTCTGCTTAAATAGACAGTTATCTCCATTATACGCAGGCACAGAACGCGCGTGCTAGTTGACAGTCGGCTGAAGTTATTTCGGTGTGTTCAAGCCCATATTTTTTCCCCCGACGCAGCCGACGTGAAGCGACAACACCATTGGCTTTTGTTGACTGAATCTCTTTTGTGACTTTAATAAGAACAAATGTTTATTTAATTTACACAGTAAAGACTATGCAGTATTTTTTTTTTTAAACATTTGATTACTGTATACATTTTATGTAGCCTAGTATTTCTTATTTCTAATGCTTTAAGTTTTTCAGGTAGGTCTATGGTCCATATGTGTCTTTGTTCTATTGTAGTTTGTTTTTCAATGCTTGTTATTAGTTTCTTTGTTTTTATTTTATTACTGTTTACTTGTCTCCAGTAAGCTTGAGTTTTTTTTGTTGTTGTTTTTACTTAGGCTAGTATTAGTTTGTGATACTGAAAATATGTGGTATCATAACTTTATTTAAAGCAAAAATAACTATATTGTGATATATATTGTTATCGTGAAATAAAATTACTCATATCGTGATATAAGATTTTGGTTATATCGCCTACCCCTAAGCACATAATAAATTGTCTAAATGTCTTGTGTGGGTGGGTGGAAGTGTTTATGCAGGGGTGTGGGTGTTTGGGGGTCATACAATTGTGTGTGTGCTCAGCTGTTTGGAGGTTGGGGGAGGAGGAGATCTCCTAAAGAGAAATTCAAAGAAGTCACTGCAACACTTAAAGCTACTTGAATGAAGTCCAACATGCAGGAAAGATTTTCATGCTTCCGTTTCTTGGTCAGATCTTGAGAGGGGGTCTTCCATGATTCCTGTAAATGTGGAAGAGCCAGAGGCAGGTACCAGACACGGATCAGAGCCAACTACGTAGATCATGTATAATAGCTAAGGGGGCAAAAAAGAGCTTACCCACTCCAACTCCCTGCTGCATGTTTCCATTTTGTTTAGATCTAATCTGAGCCACTTCAGGCAAACACACACCTACCAGCAAACACAAATGCACAGGGATGGAACTAAAAATAAACTACAAAGAACCTGAGAGAACACACGACAAACACTGGTGATTCAAAGTAAAACACAATTTAAGCTGATAAAGTCTCATAGTAGACCTGATAAAGACGAACAATTGGAAAGTGACACACCAACACAAAACTTCTTGACCTTTCACTCTCGATAGCACAACCAGCTTCCAGCATACTTTTCAAGGGATGAAAAGTAAACTATAAAGCTTTGGCTTAGCGGTTAGCCCAAATGCTCCAATACAATTAAGAGGTGTAGCACTCATGCGAGCAGTGCAAGTTGAAGTACATTTCTGATCCAGTTACCCCCTCTTCTCCCTGTCATTTCATGTCAGCACTGTACTATCCTCCTATCAATAAAAATGCCAAGGCAAATCAGTCAATGAATAAATTGCATTGCATAATGACATGCCTTCTTTAAAACGTCCATGAATAAAATATATTCACTTCTTTTGGACAGTTTACTATATTTGACAATATAAAGCATGTCAAAAGTTGATTTTCATACATTTTTAATCCAGAAATTTGAGTTGAACTGAACACTAAAGTGTTCATAAAGTAAGTTCATCCAGGACATGTTTAAGAGTATCAAAATAACTTGAAAAATTATTACATATATTTGAACACTGTAAATTCTAAATGATATGCAGGATACAGGAGATAGATGACGTTATCACTAGGATATGTTAGAGAAATTTTTTCACATATTTTCATAGAAAACTAGGCTAATAACCAAAATTTCTGTATTAGAATGGAGGTATAAAAACAGGAACAATTTCAAACACCAAACAGCCCCATTAATTGAAGACCAAATTCATTTTTTTCGCATTTTTTTTAATACATGAAATCTCACCTATATAGCAGAAAATAGCAGGTGCAAATTAAACTTGACTGGTAGAAAAATAAATTACAAAGTGAATGCTAGAGAAAGAGCTTCTCTTTAAAAAAAAACAAGAGAAGAGAACCCTTTTTGTTCATATGTTGATTTCAACTCTTCACTCTGAGGTCTAAAGGTATCGCCGGCGATACCACCGTGGTTTTTTTCTTACCAGTGTGAAAGAGACTCAAAATACTCCGTCGATGTTGCACATACAATTAAGAGTTATACACCATTTTAATCTGTGGAATATCTTCTTTTATTTGTGTACACTCAGAGTAAAAACAAAATGTTGTGCTTTTTGTAAAATAAAGAAAACTAACATGATGCGTGATCTCTCGTCTCCCTCTGAACGAACTCCAATCTGATAGTTCTCAGAAAATGAACTGTAACTTAAAAAATTACACTTATGTCAAAAGAAACGTTGAGATGTCAGCTTTTAAATCGTGTAAGTCAAATCGAAAACAATTTTCTGTTTATGCAATCTGTATGAAAAGAGAGCCATGTCAGAAGTCTGTGATTCAGCTCATTATCCGCTAATGCGGCCACGCCCACGGAGGGAGCGCTATTCAGAGGCAAATTCTGAGGCAACACTTGTATGCATTGTCTCAATCGTGTATTTATTGTCTTGAAAAGTGTTTATTTGGATGTTAAAGCCATGGTTAGCGATCTCTAGAAGACATGCCATTAGTTCCTGGTTCCTCTTCTTCTTGATATGAATTTGTGGCCTAAAGGTGTACAGAGCGCCCTCCGGCTGCAAGTATGAATTGAAAACACCATTCCTGAAATGTCCTCTTCTTCTTTAGAATAATTTGTGGACTAAAGGTGTACAGAGCGCCCTCCGGCTGAGAGTATGAATTGAAAACACCAGCGTTCATAGTAATGACAATGAATATTAAATATAACTCCTCTGTATAGAAAATTGACAAACATATGAGAATCCAATATTTCTCCAAATGTGCATGCTTTTAAACTAAAAGCCTATATTCAGACTCTTTGCATCACAGAAATACATTATATTTTAAAGTATATAATATAAAACCATTATTTTATATTGTAATAATATTTTTCTGTATGTTTAATATACCATGATGAGCTTGAGACATCACAGAGGGTTTTTTTCACAGCCTACCTGACTGAAAGGCCTCATTATTATGCAGCTAATTAGAGCTTCTTTATGCGATTCTTTTGTCTTCTCAGGTGTAAATGATCCATTATTCATGATGATTCACGCCTCCACGCATACTGTGTTTCTTGACAAAAAGTGTCTTACAAAAACTAAATCAATATATTGTTATAAATGAATGAGTAGGCAGTATAATTTTTACTTCATTCTGAAGCAAAAACTCTAGTCTACAACCTCCAATACCCAGAAGTCTTATGAACACCGATTTAATATATATTTTTAGGCCTTATTTCAGTGACTTAAGTTTTTAGTTTTTTCAATAACCACGGATAAACGTTATTCCTTCAAAAACACAAACATGTACATACATGTTCCTCACATATTATTGTAGCCTAGTTTGTGCTGAATACAGTGTAATGACACTTGTGTCATTTATATGTTTATGAACAACTGAAAAAAGCACAAATGTCAGGGCATGTCAAAACTTCTCCAGGGCCCCAAAAATCCTCAGACCCCAGAGGGTTAAGAGGTCAGCAGCACAAAGCACAGTGTTCATGGGACCAACCTGCCAGACAAGTGTTCAATCAGGAATGAGAACACACACACGTCAAATATGTGAAAATGAAATCTTTCAGTAACTAGTGAAAATCTCCAAACCTGGAGATTTAGATATCTTTTTTTAAATATGTCCCACTGCTTTTTGTGTCAGTCTGAAACTGTAACCAAAATGCAAGCCTCCAAGCACTTCTCTTGTTAGCTCATCCACTGTGGGACATCTACATATACAAATAACAAATCTCTGCCCGGACCTTTTACATATTAACAAATAAAATGCCATGTTGTCATGTAGAGAAAAACAACTATGTCTGATCCCACCTGAAACCAGAACTACCTTAAGTCTTAACTGTAAAAAAAGGAATAATGTAATTTTTTTTGTATACAATATTATATTATGTCCAATAGTTCTCACAAACATCAAGTACAAAGATAATCCCTTAACATCACCACACATTGCAAAGCATGCTGGGAGCTTGTCAACCTTAAAACAAAATCTCTAATATTGTTCAACATGCAATTGTTTGTCCAGACAACTCTGTTAGAATAGTTGACACAACATTTGCAAGAACATTGTTGTTTTTTTTATGTTGATTCAAAGTAGGCTAATTCACCTTTTTTTATTATCTGTAACTCAAACTGGATACTTTGTGAAAAGTAATTGCTTTTTTAAGTGTATACAGATCTTCACCACGGTAATAATCCCCTGAAGCGTGGAAAATGAACAGTATGCCATGAATGTATAAACACGTGTAGCGCTGGCCTCATCTCAAGGCAGTCCTGAACGTACACAGGATGTATCAGACAGATGACAAATAGGACCCTGGGACCCTGGCTAGACACTCGTAGCTAAACATTCATGGATCAGCATTCTGGAGCAATGGGTCACTCAGGAGTCAGGCAGCTGAGAGTTCCTCAACTGCCATGACATTCTCAGGTTTTCTCAAGGACAACAATGTTCTGCAGCAACTGAGTTGCCTAACACTAGTGTGACTGGAGAGCCATGGCAAGATAGCAGTGTGTTGTGTGGGAGGTGTAAATAGCCTCCTCAGAATGAGTGCAATGACCATGTCCCTATGAACACACACTGTGTATCTGTGCAATGTGTGTTCTACAAGAATCTTACACACCACTGGGACTCTTAACTCCATTGTGTTGAAGTTAAACGTTGGGTGAAAACAGCACTGACGGCTTGTAGAGCGCTAAAATGGCAGGGTTTATAGAATAAGCACTACGGTTTCAGCAGTTAACCAGTCAGTCCTCCCCGCTCTGACCAAATCTATAATTTCTTTAATCTATAAATTTAAAATGTTAAAGTAAGCAAATAAAATAATAATATTATTAATAATATGACCTCTGTTTTTCCCCACTTCAAACTTTACTTTAGAAATTCAGGACCACAACAGTGCTGGGTTTGATTGGCCACATTTTATGGAACACCACACCTAAAACGTCTCTTCTACCTGATTCACATCACTGGGTGTCCTGAGAAATGACACCTGTCTCTGTGACAGCCCTAGGCTGTGTAGCCAATCAGAAACACTGTCTGAGATTCATTTTTCTGACAAGTCTTTGGAGGATGGAAGTTTTGGAGAAAGACAGTGTTTTCCATCTATGCCACAGCGGCTGAATCTAAAGTACTGTGAATTTTTTTCTTTTTTTCTTTTAAAGGGGTCCTATTATGCCCTTTTACGAAGTCTTGATTTTATTTTTGGGGTTTACTAAAATAGGTTTTCATGCTTGATTGTTTAAAAACACCTCTTTTCCCAGTCTGTCTCAAACGCTCTGTTTACTTCCTGTTTCAATCAGTGGGAAACCGTCTGGCTCCTCTAGGCCCTCAGAGATGGCCTAAACTATTATAAAAAATAATATTTACAAACTTATAATAGTTTGAATAAAAAGTTAATAAAAAGTAATCAGTTTTAATGTTATTTTAGGAATTTATCATTTGACAAACATCTATATTTTTTGAGAAAATAAACCCTTTAAATCTGCCTTTGCAATTTGAGCTGTGTTGACGTCCATTTTCTCCATATTAGGATGTTTCCGCCTGATGCTTTCAGCTCTGTGATTGGTGGTCCAGCTGTGAAATTACAGAGGGCCAAGCCATAGACAGTCAATGAGAGATGAATTTCAATTGACAGGAAAACTGACATATCATCATCATATCGTCCCTTTTAATGGGTATGGCTTGTTATCAGTAGGCTTATGACGCATTCTGCCCGTTGTGGGGAACTCGATCGGTATACCCGATAAAACATCTAGGGCCGGTTTCACAGACAGGGCTTAGACAAAGCCAGGATTAGGCTTTATTTCAATTAGGGTATTTAAGTAGCTTTTATAAACATACCCTAGAAAAAAAAAAACATTACTGGTGTGCATCTTGACATAAAACAATGGCAGTGACATATTTTAAGATATGTCAGTGCAAGATGCTTTCATTAAAACAGCTCAAACATGCATTTTAGTCTAGGACTAGCTTAAGCCTTGTCTGTGAATCCAGGGGATAGAGCTTAACAACAACATTAATGGGTTAGTTCACCCAAAAATGAAAATGCTGTCATTATTTACTCACCCTAATGTCGTTCCACACCCGTGACACCTTCGTTCATCTTCGGAACACAAATTAAGATATTTTTGATAAAATCCGATGGCTCAGTGAGGCCTGCATAGCCAGCAAGATAATTAACACTTTCATCCTAAGTGTTTCAAAATTTCAGTGGTTCACATGACTTTGGCAGTTTGATACACACTCTGAACCACTGATTCAAAACAAATGATTTGTAAGGCTTCGAAGCTTCATGAAGCAATGTTTTGAGATCGCCCATCACTAAATATTGTTGAATAAAAGTCCTTATTTTGTTTTTTTGGCACACAAAAAGTATTCTCGTTGCTTTATAATATTAAGGTTGAACCACTGTAGTCACATGAACTGTTTTAAATACGTCTTTAGTAGCTTTCTGGGTATTGTAAGTGTTAATTGTCTTGCTATCTACAGTTTTTTAACAATCATTACAGAAGGCGGACAGGATGCTGCTGGGGGGTATGATCTTTTATGACAAGGGCATGTAGTTGAAGTTAACAAAACAGTGTAAGAAAATGGCTGAAATTGCTTACAGCACCTTTAATTTCCTCTATATTTCCAATAAAACCAAAATCCACTCAGTGAGGCTTTATTAAGGCCAGCCTAGTGAGTGTCAGGAAATGAGAGCATTGTTTTTTTTTTAACTTCATGCAGGGAAGCTAAGCTCGGCTAATGCGCCTGAGTCAGTGGGAGGCTAATAAAGGCTTCAGACAAACACCTTGAATAATCTCTCTCTCTAGCACACACTTTTTCCTTTCTATCGCTTTCTCTGTGACAGCCTCCTCTACGGTGTTCAAACATCTGCATTAAAATGGATGAAATAGTGGTTCAAATTAGCATACTATGAGCCTAGTGCGTTTCTCAAAAAGGATAACATTTCTTATGGGTACACTTTTTGCATAAACAAACATTGCGATCACATAAACAGAGTACAACACATCTAGCACACACAAACTGGACCTATCTGTAGACCACAAAATCACAAGTGTAACATCTTGATGTAAGCATTCATGTCACATGATGGCCCTATAAAAAAGCATTTCCCATGAGTGAGGAAAGCTAATTATAAATACAAACTAGACAATACAAAAAAAAGCTTTTTACGGTTGTGTTTACCAGTTTGTGGGCCTATTAACTTTGC
>RJVU01016332.1:679461-706620 GCA_003731715.1 Anabarilius grahami | reverse complement strand
TAGATAACATTTTTTATGTTGCATATTAAATTAAACATGCAAGAGAACCTGCTGATTCAGATTATGTCATGATCACAAATTAAAATAAATGTCAAATTAAATGATACTTTTTTTACCTTTAACTTGCTTGTCCTGTGATTGCTTTATATTTTTTAAATATACACTTCTGTCAAATATTTATGTAAATAGGGTTTTGACAGAAGGGTGGTGCTCGTAATTTCATTCGTTGCTCATTTCTAATTAATTAAATCGATGGTGTTACAACTCACCCTGGTCTTCCTATTAAATGCATTTCAGTTTTTTCTTGATTTATATAAGCAATATCACACAAGTAGCCATATGATATCGCTCTATATAAGTTGTGATTCGGCCGTAGGTAGTCACAGCTGTGCTGATATAGAGCCATATTGCATGGCTACAAGTGTGATATTGCATTTAACAGTTTGACTGCACAAGTGTGTAAATAAATAAGAAACAACAACAGACTGTCTTTAAAAACCCTCTTTTGTGAGGAACTATTTACTTCCGCCACAGATTTAAATCTCAAGTTGACAGTTTAACAGTTGAGCCCAAGCCTCCATTACTAATTCTAAAACTTCACTTTTAGAACTAGCAACGAAGGAATGCCGAGTCGCTTCATTGAAGTTCATTTTAACATTTAGAGTATTATGAGAGAGAGATTGACTGAGTACTACCTGCATATAGCTGATATTCTTAAGGTCAATCTTATATTCATAATTACAAAATCAGTTCGAATGTCTGCTGAGGAAAGCGATATCTTTGTCCTTTCAACATTTAAGAGGATTTCCCATGACAGCTCTAGTAGTCAATGCATTTGTCGGTTGCGTCTCGTAAGATGTTGCGTGCGTCTCAATCAGCACCCTAGTTCAGTAGTCAGGGCACTGATCAGGGAGTCGGCCACATTTATCCACACAATATACTGATTCACGACCTAGGAAGCTAGGGAGCTGATTGAGACGAACGGGTTGTTTAAAGTAAAAACAACTTACTTGTTTCAGTCCATTTCAATATAAAAGTATTTTTGACTGACTCACTCACTCATAAAGACAGTCTTTGTCACCATCTAATGGGGTATTAATGTAACTTTCACTGAAGTCAAAATTACTAACGGACTCTTTCTCAATACCAAAAAATATGGCATGTTATCTATATAAAATATTATTTATTGAACAATAATATTTAAATTAACAATAGAAATTATAAAAGTATAAGAAATAAAATAGGAAGTAAACACAAGCAAACAGTTTTCAGTCAAATGTACAAAAGCAGCGCTCTAGTTAGTACAGGATTTAATTTCAATATAAATAAAGTTATGAAACTTAATATAGCCCTTAAGCCAAATATATTAGCTCTGGAACAAGTACAGATTGCTTGTAAAGACCAAAGATTGCCCGTTTTATATACCCAAAACAAATTATACCTCACGTTTAAACACTATCTACATCTGACTGTTACGGTACACAGGAGGCAGACACAGATGTACACAGGTAATGGGAGTTTATTGACACCAGTTGAGCATAGAGCAGTAATCAGGTAAACTGAGATGGAAACGTAGATGGATGTATGAGTAGAATGGAGATAGTTACTGTCCTTATCCTTTGCAGGTATGGAAGTCTTCAAGTACGCTGGAGTTGGAGATCGCTGGAGACAGGTAGAGCACTCACACACAGGAGACAGGAGACACAGAGGGAAGGAGACACGCTGGATCCTGGTAAGTGTGTTGCAGGTAGTCCTTGAGGTAAGCATTTACGGGAGTATGTGTAAACGAGACCGGACATGGAGTGCTGTGTGTGTGTGCTCTTTATGGTGCTGGTGATGAGTGCAATGATGAGGTGCAGGTGGCGGTGATTAGTATTCTGGTGATTGAGTGTGCTGTGATTGGTGGACGGTGGAGCCTGGCGTGTCTGTGACACTGACAAGAGCCAGCGGCAAATTCCCAAAGGACTGGCCGAGATGAAGCTGTTCTCTGTGGGTACATGAGGTCTGAATGGTCGCTGATGGCCTGGAGCTCACATCTCCGAAAGCGTCTAAACAAATTTTTAAATAGGTACTATTTTTTACATATAAATTGCATATCTGAGGTCTAAACTACATTCTCTATACATTCTGTTACAAAGTAACAGTAGTAGCTATAAAAATATGGTGGATTTGCTCGTCCACCATGACACTCGCTGTGAGAATGCTGAAAGCGGAGTGATTCAAATTGTGAAACGTTTCCCGTGGCGATACTGGTAGAATATTGCATGGCTGGAAAGACCTCTCAGCCAATCAGATTCGAAAACCAGAACGAACTGTTGTATAAAAGAAAATAAGCTACTCAAATATTGATCTCATGTTATGCTAAAGGTCTGGATCTAATCATCAGTCAGTGATGGTCTGATATGCTGTAGCCCATGAGGACAATCCCTGTTTTTAATTAGGAGTTGTTATGCCATCACAGAGCATGAAAAATCTAAAGAAAGAAGATAATCTAATGAGAGTACAAGATGTGTGCAATATCATCTTATTGTTCACTATAATGAACCACTTCGTTATTCTGTACTATTTTTGTTAGTGAAAACTGCGGGCATATTTTCTTCGCTCTGACATTTAGACAGCTTTTTTCCCTATCATTAAAATAGCTTTAATCACACATTATTATTAACCTATTTTAGGCATTGAATATGTGTGTACAAGCACAAATAATTAGGAAGCTTGAAGATCTTAATTCCAGCAGTATTGGGAAGCTAAGTGAAGCAGTTCCTAGAGGATTTCAGTTGTCCTGCTCCAGGCGCCACCATTGTGCCCCCAAGAAAGGCACTTAACGTCTACATCCGCAATGAGGCTTTACAAAATCAATTCAAATCCAATCATACTTAAAGGTCATAGATAAGATTGCTGTCAGTCATTTGTTATATAAAGAGAGACAGCTTAGTGTTTTATAAGAGTAAGAGATAAAAATGATAAACTTGCCAGTTTTTCATTACAATTATCTGGTTTCATTATGAACCCTTTAATAAGCATAAAATGTTTGCATGTTGTCAATGTTGCACTGGTCAGTATGGCAGAACAGCTCTAATCTGTTTGAATGGAGAAAGACTGAAATAGACTACTACTGCAATACTGAGCATTGAGATGCCTCATATCTAAAAGGTGACTGGTGCTTTTAACTGCATAATTCCCATTCATATATCCAATTCATATTCAACAGGTCCATCTCCTCCTCTATTATTGCTAAAGTTTTTGGCTAGTCATGTGATCTCAACCTTTATAAGGTAACCCGCTCTATGTGGAAAAAAAAACACTTTTATTTGGCTACTGACTGGAGTTTTAATAATACTTTTTCAAACTTTCTGTTCCTTTCTATGTAAATCGCCTTTAAATGGCAGCTGATATATTTGGTACTTTACCTGAATATTTAACAGCTGTGTAGATATTTGTTATATTTTGCCTCTAGTATCAGTTACAAACAGTATCAACAGTGCTAGGTGTATTAAATCAGGAACTTACACAATCTTTGCAATGACAGATTGCACCTTGAGGCACCTTCATATACATATTACCTTCATTATGAAAGCAGATCATCTACTTAAATTCATTCCCAAACCGCATATGTAAAATGCACAAGTGAGGCATCTGCTTAATAGTTTGGAGTCCTATAATGAGAAAAGGAAAAATGGTTTCATGGTCAGTTTTAAAGCTTTATGCCGACTTCAAGAAGCAACTTAACACAGTGTTGTTGCCTCAGGGAGATAGATTTGCTTAGGCTTTTCATCTGACGTTTGCATATTTTGCTGCGCATTCAAAAAGTAAATAAATCATTCATTTCCTCCATTTGCTGTGTCTCTGGAGCTCTTTTGGGAGCTCATAAGGGATACTGAGCTAAAATGTGAGAGCACTGTTTATCTCTTCCCCTTCATCTCTTCCAGTGTGTACAATCACATGCACACACACACATGCGTGCAAGGATACATGCATACTTATTAACAAGTGTAAAAAAAACAAACAAGTGAATACAAAATGGCTTACTACCTATTGTCACGACAACCATGTACAATAATTTATGATCAGATGTCTGTAAGCAAAATCACTCCTTGCTCCTTTACTTTTACCGTATAATCAATCAATAACAATAACCAATTAAAGCTGCAAGCAGCGATGAAAGGGCCCTCGCACCTGGGGCCACCGCCACCCGGAGGCCTTAAGAAAAACAGTGAACAGTGGGCAACATGCGTTTGAGCGAGTAAATATAGGAGAAATATGGCAAAGTCATTTTGATGTGCAACACTTCCTGCTGCCAGGCGGTGGCGCTTTGACTATAACTGAATGTTGCTATGAAGATGTCTTCAGGTCAGCATTATTATTAAACGTGAATTTTGGAGCAGATCAGACACTCTATGCCTGAGCTACAACAACTTCCTGTTTCGTGACGTTAATCACATACATTGGCACTTAGCCATGTGTTGCATGATTTAACGTGTTTCTAGAATTTTTGGTATTTCATGGCATTTTTAAATGTGTTTCTGGGAGTGATTTACAGTGTAAAGCATGCTATTTCCTTTTGTCATCAGGTGGCACTATGACTAACTGAATATTGGCATAAAGATGCTTTCCTGTAGCTCAGTGGTTAGAGCATGGCACTAGCAATGCCAAGGTCATGGGTTCGATCCCAGGGATTGCACATACTCAGATACAAATGTATAGTATAATGCAATGTAAGTCGCTTTGGATAAAAGCGTCTGCCAAATGCATAAATGAAATGAAATGAAATAAAGATGTCTTCAGGCCAGGAGTCTTATCACACATGTGAAGTTTGGAGCAGATCGGATACTGCAGGCCAGGACTCTAATAAAACGGGAAGTTTGGGGCCGATCGGACATTATATGCCCGAGTTACAACAGCTTCCTGTTTCATGGCAAAACATCGAAATATGTCAGGCCGCCACGGACACACCCTTCAGTGAAAAGTCTAGATCTTTGCAATTTAACGTCGCAAAGGCCTTAAGATTAGACCGACCAAATATGATGTTGATCTGATTAAAGCTCTAGGCAGAGTTCGTTAAAGTACAACATCTGGAAATGGTAAAAACTGCAAAAATTTGCAGAGAAAATTCTAAATATCTCACTTCCTGTTGGGTTTTCAGATTTTGCACCCAAGGACTTTTTGTAGGTATTGGGCTGTTACATGTGTCTACCGAATTTCATACTTATTTTATGTAGCATGAAAGGCGCTTTTGTAGGTGGCGCTATTGAGCCATTTTGCCACACCTAATTCTAAAACCCATATCAGACGTAAATTTTCACCACTTCTGACACGTGTGCAAAGTTTCATGACTTTTGGAGCATGTTTAGGCCCTCAAAAATGCAATTCATTTCGGAGAAGAAGAATATTTGACCGAGCAATTACAATATGGTCCTCACACCATTGGTGCTCGGGCCCTAATAACATTTTTATGAATTCTAAAAATGCAGTGTTGTGAGAACATGAACGTGAACAAACGTGAATGATGCTTGGGACAGTTGACAGGCCAGTGCTGCATCGTCATGAAAGTTTAATACTTGGCAATTAAAAAATTCAAGCACAAGAACATGCAAAAGGGTACTCAATTTGTTACTCGTTACCGAAGCGTGCACCCAGAAATCCGCGTCTCAGACAGCACGCAAATACTGAATTGAGCTCTCTTTCAACTCTTATTGCTCTCAAACAGGCATATTCAAACAAAATGTCAAAATACCCATCTTGGCAAGTATCCTCGTAAACATATACAGTCAGTTATGTCTTGAGTGAATGTACACAGTTGATAAAGAAAACACCTATGTAACAGTAATTTTCTTAAGTCTCCAACCATTAGCAGGCGTGGCAAAAAGTTAGCTTTATAGGCCCTGTCTAGACCTACAATAACCATAATGTTTACACAGCACACACAAAACTTCTGCACTTACTCCTGATTTTGGGGACAGGAGAGGTGTCAGTTAATAAAAGAGAAAACAAAGTAACTTGGATTACTTGTTTTAAAAAGTAACTACATTTTTTAAGTAATGCATTACTTTACTAGTTACTTGAAAAAAGTAATCTGATTACATAACTTAAGTTACTTATAATATGTTACCGCCAACACATTTTTCATATATATAATAAAATCACATTATAAAATCTGAAAAAAAATACTGATTAAAAACTGTGCTACTTTCCCCCAGGGTGGGCGAGAGCCGTGAGGGAACGGCGCGAGGCCAGTGATGTGAGTAGCACCGGCCTCGAATCTCTCACGGAGGAGCTCCGGAAGCATAAAAGGAGGAGCGACGACAGTGTAGGATGAGACAGGACCAGGCCTGGACTTTATTTTATGTTTTATTGTGTTTGTGTGGCCGGCAGACGTCCATGAGGGTCTGCCAGCATTTTCGTTTTGTTCTTTGTTTATTTTATATTAAAGTTATGTTGAAGGTTTCCGCCTTCTTCTTCCCGTATATACAAACTGTTACATGCTCGAATTTTGCAAGAAAATCGGATTTTAACATATAATCACGACATAATTATGACAGTATGTTATACATGACATACTGTATGCTGAGTGGGAAAATTAGTTTTAACCTTTAAATGCATTAATGTTTCACCAATCATTCTTACATATTCGGGTCTTTAGCGACCCGGATCTATATCTAACACAGATGGATCTATACCTGTCGCGATAATATAAAACTCCTCTGATATTAGAGTAACAATTACAGAAGAATAAAATAAAGCATATTTTGTTAACTCTTGGGGCTTGGAAGGGCTCAGTTTGAGCAGATGTTTTATGCCATCATCACTGTCCTCGTCAGAGCTCATTTCCCAGTACATTCAGCAAATAGTTTTCAGAATATGTTTGAGATCGCGAATATGAGCCCATTCGTGATCTCAAAAAAACTATATAATTTTCAATATCTTAAAAAAATCTATATTTTAATTGCTGACAGCTTCACCAGATCCATCAAGTGACAGTGACAGTCATATTTGATTGCGTTCAGTGCTCTGCAGTAAATTGCTGGGCCATTTCACGTATTGCTAATGATACTTCCCATTCTTTCGTTTTCTGTCTGAATGAATCGTCACTTCATCATTGTGTATCAGACATTGCCACTTTGTGAAATAAAGGTGAATTGCACTTATTCTATCATCAAAGATTAAATTATTGTTGTGCAGAAAAATTGCACATATTGGGTCGTTAGCGACCCTATACGGTTTTTACAAAAATGAATGGGAAAACGGGCTTATTTTTATAATTTTATGATTTTTTTTCTTGTTATATTGTTTATAATGAATTGATTGAGGAATACTAAGAAGGTTGATGTCTAACTTTAAAAAATGAATGGGGAGGAGGGTAGTGAATGGCATCCGGGGTCAATATAATTTGAGTTTGGTTTGTAAATGTCTTGTATTTTGATGGTTTCATGTTCTCTGCAGCCAATAATTCACAAAATATATTGTGATCAGTGCAAACCATGTTAATCTTTGCTGCAGGTGAATTTTTTTATAAATTTAATGTAGTGTTTTTCAGGTTGAGTGCAAGTCATGCAGCCTGTTAGGTATCTGCCTAATTTGGCTAGCTAGTGACAAAAAAAACAAAAAACATATTTATTAATTAATAACAGATTTACTTAAATTTGAATGTATTATTTTATTTATATTATTAAATTAATATTATTATATTCTTTCTATAATGTGGTTGCATTTTATTACTTTCATTTAGTATTGTTGTTTTCCTGGTGTCTGTGAATCAACCAGCTGAAAACCACTGGTCTAAGAACACAAAATGTAACAAAGGAAACCGAATTGAGCAGTTAATGAGTCAAAGTAAACATATTCCATGAACATTGTGCAAATTCAACATTTTTTGAGCTTATGCTTATTTTCAGAGGCTCCTCTTGCAAATAGAAACGCTGATATTTTGAAGCATCAGTAAGGAAGTGTGAGATGCATACCCAAATTAACACTGGGGAGTTTTGTTGAGAGCTGAACTGAAACAGTAAATCATCATCATCATCTCAGTAATTAAAGTACAAAGGGATATAATATGCAGCATTGGTTGGATGCTCACTTTTTAGCAGATTGTATCAAAAACAAATTGGGGACAATAATTAAGTCTGAAACAATCTTGTTTTCACAGTTGGGGCTCATAAATACCCTAAGTGCTGTTGCTTTATTGTTGCTGCTGATGACAATAGTTATTTCAGATGGGAGAGAATCAAATCTTTTCATAATTTTGTATACCAATCACTGTGGGCTGTTTTCGCTCTCTCTATACTTATATGCTTTATACATATGATCAACTATGAGCAACACAAACATATGATCTGGCTGGAAGTACCAATTCCAGACCAATTGAGAAATGTTAAGAAACAAGCATGTGACGTCTCAAAGAGAGGAAGAGATGGAATACAAAAGAATTATTGAATATTTCATTATTTTGTGTTAACTTTACTCATGTCTAATGCGGAGACTGTTTGAATAAAACATGACATCCATTGCAAAAAGGGCTTTGGTGAGGAAATAACTCTTCAAAGATGAAAAGCTCGTATTAATGAGCTGTAAGAATGAAAAAACAGGCTTTTTGTTATTTTTCTCCTCTTTCCCTGCCTCCCTTTCTAATATGAGCAGTGCCGACAACAGAATGGCAAGGTCAATGGGACCTGACGTGTAATATCTCTTATAACCAAAATTAGAGTTTAATGAAACAGGATATGAGAACATTCTGACATGACAATGTGATTGTCACTGGAGAGGTAATTCTTCCTCATCTCCGGCATGGACAGAAGCTTTCACACGGGCTGTCCAGGCTGTATGAAGGGTGAAGATACAGCACAAGAAATCACTCTTTATTACAACTCCTGAAGGAGCTGATGTGTAAATGGATGTAACAAAGTGATGTATGACAGCTTGCGAGAACCTGGGGAGATTCTGACAGGATAAACCAGACGCATCACCTCAGATGTCCAACAAAATTGTCTTCATTTTGATGATGTTCCCAGGACCTTAGTGAAATATTATCAGATTATAGGAACCAAAGAGAGATAAATGAGAAAAACTAGATTTTTTTTTTTGTTTAGTCACAAACATACACATGACAAATAATATAATTCTGTCATATTAATAATGAAGAACATTTCCGCTAACACGTGTACAGGTTTTCCCTGCAGACTTGTATTCATGTGCCCTGACTTAAGGATAGAACAAGAGCAAGTTGATGTATAATTTCATTAGTACACCGGGATGTCAAATTGCTGCATTTTCCTCTAAATCAATTATTCATCAGAGAGACATTTAATGTGAAGTATTAATATAAAATGACTCTTTCCTCTGCTCTTTCCTCTATTGCTGTTTTTTAAAATAACTCTAGAGTGTCTCTCTCTTTCTGTTAGACACTCACACGAATTATAAAATTGATAGTATACATTTCCTTTACAATTTTTGTTTACTATTTATTACTTAGTTTCTACCCAATCTCATGAGAAAACATGACTAGATGAAGGTCCAACTCTAAGCCTAACTATCAGAGGGGCATGAGCGAAATGTACCAAAACATATGAATGAGATTGCACGAATTCAAACGAATTAGCCACCAATTCGCAAAAATTTAAATATGACATGATAACTGTTGACAGAATAATGCGTTTGTTCCTCTGGGGTTGTTATATGTGAAAGATGACTTATTTATAGAAAGGTAAAAGAGCTGGATAGAGAAAAGAAGAAAGGAAAATGCTCTGCGCTTTGAATTATGCTTGAAATTGTGTGAACGGTGAATATGAATTGGTCCAGGGTTAGTGCAATCCAGGAAGAATCATTTCCCAATAACAAGTTCTATAATACACTCTTTTATTCTCATGACAGCTGGGTCATCAGACACGTTCTTTATTCCTTCCATTTATTACACCCTTCCCAGTCTGTTGATAATCTGTGACTCGCTCTATAATAAAGGTGATCATTGTGATGAGCTGCTCTGCAACTCCATAATCATCACATTAACGGTGAAGGTTGGCTGATGTGTGGGTGTGCTTTAACAGATACACACATGCTTATATCTTATAGGTGCGTCATATGTGCTAGCGGGATTCCGGCAATATAATATACAAACCCAGAGATTAGTGACTTAACAGAAGATTTAAAAAAAATAAAGTAAAAAGGGCCTTCCAAATTTTGGGGGAAAAAAAAGAAAAAAAAAGTCATATCAGCATAAATTCATATCATTTTGTTATGACTTTGCATTGATAAGGTACACTGTAAAAAAATATTTTCATGATTAATCAACATTTTTTTCTTTTGTCAAAACAAATTATGTGGTTCAGATAACAAAAAATTCTGTTTCATAGACAAGGCTTAAGCTATCCTAGATGCATGTTTGAGCAGTTTTAAATTAAAGTAACTTGCCCTGATATATCTTAAAATATGTCAGTGCCATTGTTTTGTCTCAAGATGCACACCAGAAATTTTTTTCTCTAGGGCACATTTATAAAAGCTACTTAGATGCCCTAATTGAACTAAGGCCTAATCCTGACTTAGTCTAAGCCTTGTCTGTGAAACCAGCCCAATATTTTGAGTTTCTGTTGATTAAACCAATCACCATCATATTAACTAAAATTTTTAATTTCAATGAACTCAAAATTAAGGCAATCAGGTAACTTTAAGTTAAACCAGCAATTTTTTTTTACAGTTTACAACCTAAACAATGGAAACCTGTTTCATTTAAATAAAAAAGGTAGCCTTATTATTTAGCAATCAATCAGTAAACTCGGAAGTTGTGCTGATCCAGTAATCTTCAGAAAGAAAGAAAGAAAGAAAGAAAGAAAGAGAAAGAAAGAAAGAGAAAGAAAGAGAAAAAAAGAAAGAAAGAAAGAAAGAAAGAAAGAAAGAAAGAAAGAAAGAAAGAAAGAAAGAAAGAAAGAAAGAAAGAAAGAAAGAAAGAAGAGCCATGTCTTAATCTAGAAGACAAAGGGGCATAACTGACTGCACTGTAAAAAGTAATACGCTCTATCTACTCAATAAAATTGTGGCAACAGATTACAAGCAATATTATTAATTAAATTCAACATATAAGAATTGAGTTAGAATTAATCAAAGTGGTTCCTTAAAAGTCAAACATTTAAAATGTGTAAAATTAGCAAACCATTACAAAAACCACAAACTGACATAAAAAGCAAAGAGTCAAACTGGCCAACTAAATGAAACACCGATCACAGTAATGGTGACCAAATATTTTCAATAAAATCAACATAAACATCTAAACCTCTGTTAATTCATGTGTTTCTCTTTCCTTCAGTGATTCTGCTTATCGGGTCTCTTAATGTTGGCAATTTCTTAAAGTTCTTAATTCATCTTTGATGTCTGTCTGTTATTCACACTGTTCCTTTGATCTTGTTTACGTTCTAGTTTTATATTTAGTTCTTTTGTTTGCTTTAAAGGTACGCTGCAGATAGATCCACCTCGCCTCTTCATCTTAAACATGACATGCTGTCATTAAATATGTGCTTTGTTTTCTAAATCTCAGTTTGTAAGGAACCGAACTGAACAACTAGTTGTTAACGTTCATCGGAGATGTGTCTCTCTTCTACGGAGCCCCGCACATGACATGCAAGAAAAAAAATGTAATCGTGCGCAAGATTTAGGCTACTAATTTGTTCCCTCGATTTACTAAATCGTGCGCACGTTTTAATATTTCGTTCCCTCGATTTATAAATCATATGCATGATTTATAAATCGAGGGAACGAAATAGTAGGCTAAATTGTGCGCACGTTTTAGTAAATCGAGGGAACGAAATATAAATCGTGCACACGTTTTAGTAAATCGAAGGAACGAAATAGTAAATCGTGCACACGTTTTAGTAAATCGAGGGAACGAAATAGTAAATCGTCCGCACGTTTTAGTAAATCGAGGGAACGAAATATAAATCGTCCGCACGTTTTAGTAAATCGAGGGAACGAAATATAAATCGTGCGCACATTTTAGTAAATCGAGGGAACGAAATAGTAAACCGTGCGCACGTTTTAGTAAATCGAGGGAACGAAATAGTAAATCGTCCGCACGTTTTAGTAAATCAAGGGAACGAAATAGTAAATCGTCCGCACGTTTTAGTAAATCGAGGGAACGAAATAAATCGTGCGCACGTTTTAGTAAATCGAGGGAACGAAATAAATCGTGCGCACGTTTTAGTAAATCGAGGGAACGAAATAGTAAATCGTCCGCACGTTTTAGTAAATCGAGGGAACGAAATAGTAAATCGTGCGCACGTTTTAGTAAATCGAGGGAACGAAATAGTAAATCGTGCGCACGTTTTAGTAAATCGAGGGAACGAAATAGTAAATCGTGCGCACGTTTTAGTAAATCGAGGGAACGAAATAGTAAATCGTGCGCACGTTTTAGTAAATCGAGGGAACGAAATAGTAAATCGTGCGCACGTTTTAGTAAATCGAGGGAACGAAATAGTAAATCGTGCGCACGTTTTAGTAAATCGAGGGAACGAAATAGTAAATCGTGCGCACGTTTTAGTAAATCGAGGGAACGAAATAGTAAATTGTGCGCACGTTTTAGTAAATCGAGGGAACGAAATAGTAAATCGTGCGCACGTTTTAGTAAATCGACTCAATCGAGGGGTTTTAGCCTACTATTTTTTTCATGCATGTCATGTCCAGGACTCCGTACTTTATAAGACGAGCTTAAACAACAAGCCCAAAACGCTTATAATGAGTTACCATAGCAACACAGAAAGGGTGCGCTCTGAGTGAAACAGGCTGTACAAGCATAAACAAAACAGGATGCCTCCGTCGACTCTTAGTTAAACTGATGAAAATAACGAGTGTTTTGTCACTGTAATATTAATGTGATCACATTAACGGATACAAAACATGAGAGACGCCAGAACATCGCTATGGTTTCTCAGAGTGAGTCATGTTCCGTACACATATGGCACGATAATTTAGGGGATTCACTCCCGCATTTAAATGCGGGTGTCACTCCTGAAACTTACATGGCCTAAATGTCCTTGAAAATAAAACCAAAACACTGACAAAATGTGACACACCAATCATAACACTGAAAAATAGATTTTACACAGATGCTATTTGTGCTAAGAACAAACCTCTTCAGAAGCTTAAACATGTTGTGTAACACATGAGAATGAACCTCATTGGTTCTCGCACACGTCAAGCAAACATGCTGGAGCTTCCGTTTACCATAACTGATGTGAGAATTGCTGAATGTTTATATGTGAATAAAAGCCAAATTCAATCTGTTCCTCATATAAAGCAATTGCGTCTCTTCAGAAAATTTGGACTAAACCGCTCAATTCAAATGTATTCATTTTACAATTTCTTCATGAATTTTTTGAAGCGTCAAAGTGGTTGTTGCGTAACTGTCTATGGAGGGACAGACAGCTCTCAGATTTCATCAAAAAGATCTTCATTTGTTTTCCTAAGATGAACGAGACTTATTTGAATTGAACAACATGTTCAACTAAACGTTACGTTTTTGTCCACATCCCAGCTGTAGTATAAGTTGCCACATATTTTCAACATTGTCATTATCATCATCATCATTATCAATTCAGCTGTTAAACATCTTTTTTTCCTGTTGGGGTTACAGTGTCCTCCAGAAGTCACTGCTATGAATTGTTTGCTCTCATCAAGCGGGGTTTGATGATGAGGAGTCCAGCTGCACACCGAGCCCACCTGTTCTGAGCACAACGCCAATCACTCCTCACCCGACGATCCCGGGCAGCTGCAGGAGCCGGGCACTGCCTGGCACAGTCACAGCATCCGCGCTGATAAACACGCTGAAGTTTAATCACTCCCGCAGCATGCCCGATGCTGTACGTTTCACAGCAGTGGCAAGCTCTGTTCAGAAACAGTGAGTTATGTAATTGTTTTTTTCAAGCTTGAGAGGGTGTGAAAACAGTGGGCTGGTTTGGGACACGCAGTGGAGGTGAAGTGGTGGAGGAGGAGGAGGAAGAAGAGAAGAATGAAAGCTGAGCAGGGAGAAAGGAAGGGTTGAGTGCTGATGATTAATGCGTAGTAGTGCGCAAAATTAACTGAATAATTCAACATTTTACTTACCTTCATGTTGTTTCAAACCCATATGTAGTTATTTTTTCAATGGAAACCAAAAGAAGTAATCTTTTTTCATAAAGTGACATAGTGACCAATGGCTGTCGAGCTCCAAGAAAAGAAAATTAAATGAAAATTTCCTAATAATTTACTCACCCCCATGTCATCCAAGATGTTCATGTCTTTGAGGAAAACGTTCAAGGATTGTGGACTTTAGTGAAGTTCACCAGGTTGAAGGTCCAAATTGCAGATTCAGTGCAGCTTCAAAGCGCTCTACGCGATTCCAGATGAGGAATAAGGGTCTTGTCTAGTGAAATGATTCTTCATTTTCTAAAAAAAAAATATATAAATTTTTATACTTTTTAACCACAAAGGCTCGTCTTGCCCTGCTCTGCAATGCGCCACAAGCTTTATAATGGTAGTGAATGGTGCTCACAATTTTAAAGCCCAAAAAAGTGCATCCATCCATCCATCATAAAAATAATCCATATGGCTCCAGAGGGTTAATAAAGGCCTTCTGAATCGAAGCGATGGGTTTTTGTAAGAAAAATATCCATATTTAAAACGTTGCAAACTAAAATAACAAGCTTCCGGCAGACGACCATATGCATACTGCGCAAGTCGACTTGCACCACAAGAGTAACCCCTGACAGGATGTATGATAGGGGTAGTGTAAGCTTAGTTCAAACAAATATTTATGAAAAAAAATATTGTTCTTTAAGAGTGTGTTTGTGCTGTCTTTAAAATTGGTGCACATGGTTTCATATCTAAACTAGTTTAATTTAGTGTGGCTAAAGTATGCAAATACTTGGGGCCACTGCATGTGAATCTGTTCTTGTTAAGATGTTTATCATAGGTTTGTAGACACTAATTAGAGCGTTATGCTCCCCAGATGATGCGCTGTAATACATTGTCTTTAATATGTATGTATGCTTACTGGGTACTGAATACTAAAGTCCTACTAAAGCAAACACAGACAGCATGTTGTAATCAAAGACTCGCTTGTTTTACATCAAACTGTTTTACTGGGGATTTAGAAAGAGACAATTTCAAAGTAAAGATCTCATCAAAGCACAATGGAAAACATACTGATTTTTAGAAACAGAAATGTCTCGTGTCTGTTGCCACTGAATCAATGAGTTGCATTAGCGCATATCATATGCTACATGATGCAAGCGACTATACAGAGCACAGATAAGCAGACTCAGTTGGACACAGACTGTGTTCTAGCCAGGTGGACCAGTAATGACTTTCATTGACTTTCTGAGGTGCCTGGCAATTTCACAGGCAGGATTTATTTGGTAGAGATTTCAGTTCACACTGAGCTAGTGTCCTCGCTAGCAGCGTTTGTGTGCTTGTGTGTGTGCTTGTCACAAAGACTGACACAGTGTGCCTCTCTCTCTCTCTCTCTCTCTTTTAAAAGTTCTGGCTCTCTCCCACTCACTCACAGTCACATTCCCATCTTCTTTCTGTTCCCCTCACTCTGTCCAATTGTATAATGCACTTAGCAACACACAGAGGAAAGAGAAGGAGAACGAAAGACAGAAGGAGGAGGAAGTTGCTCAGGGAGAAATAAGAGGCTGTAGCTCATCCATAATGCAGTGTCCTGGTCAACAATCATGTCACTTCAGGTAGAACTGTCCAAAATTCACTCCATATGGCCAAATGCACAACTCCAAAACCATTTTAGACAAACAATGTGATGATACACCAAGCAAAACTGTTGTTGAAGATGAAACGGATGAATAAATAAATCATAATCTTGCTGTTCTAATACATATTACATCACAGACATTCATGCAAGCCACATGCCAGCTGGAGTCTGGTTTTCATTTTTTTTAGTTGTTGATAATGAAGTAATGTCATTCAAAATTTCCATATTACCTGTACAGTTCTCAGGTGACAAAATCAATCAAAGTCAAAAATAAACTGAGTCACATACAATACGTGTGTGTGTGGACAATATTTTTACACTGTTATACTGTACACACACAGAGTACATAGAAGTTCTGAGTCAGGTGAAAATCATCCTCAGAACATTGACTAATCTCTTACGCACAACCTGTCCATGTTTGCATCTGTGTAATTTGGCAGCTTTGCAAAGTGACAGAAGAATTTGTGGCAAAATACTGTAGAATTCAAACCTTGAAAAATCTTGGAAAAAGCTCATAAGTGTACTTATTTTGCTAGAGACATTCATATGCATTTTTTGGTAAAGCATATCATGCAAATGAAGTAAAGCAGTGTATTTTAAATGCAAATACATAGCAAAATGAATGTGTTCAGTGGTAATTATCTAGACAAATGACAGTTATGACAGAGGCTTATGTTTAAGGCATATTTATGATGCTCGGAAATGAGAGGGTGGGTCGATGTCAATCACCTCTGAGCATTAATACACACAGCAAACATCTCTTCAGTCATGGGGCTGTATAGCTGATTGAGTGTGTGTGTGGCAGGTCAGCCCTCCCTCATCCTCTCTGTCTCTTCTCAATGCTTAAGCTGTCTCAGGTGTAGAGCCCCAGGTGAAAAAAACGTACATTTCTATAATATACTTAAAGTGCTCTATTTTCGTGCACTACTTTTGTACTTAATATACTAAAAATTCTTCTTTAGTACTTCTTAAGATCAGTATAATACATTTGAACCCATAGTGTACTACAAGTGGTATCTAAATATATTTTTTAAATACATATTAAAAGCACATTTTAGTTCATATTTCATGGTGTCTCAAAATAGCACAGTTGAGTACACTTAGATGTTCTTAAGATGATCTTAAGAAGTACTAAAGAAGAATTTTTAGTATATTAAGTACAAAATTAGTGCATGAAAATAGAGAACTTTAAGTACATTGTAGAAGTGTACTTTTTTTTCACCTGGGGCACCCAGAGGAGTCAGTCACCATGACAGCAGCTCAGCCTGAAGAGGCATTGGGGAGAAGAGCTGCCACTCATTCCTTCAACAACACTAACCACACACTCCAGCCTTGAACGTTCACAACCTTCATCCACAATAATCACATACAATGTATCTCCTGCTGAAGCATCTTAGGTGGTAGACATTGTCTTTGGTGGTCATTTGCATAGCCTACCCTCTGAAAGTTAAAGGCTCTAAAAGGGTTTGTTTGGTTTTTTTGCAGTGATGCCATAGAAGAACCATCTGAAGAACAATTTAATAATCTAAAGAACCTTTTTCCACTGTAAAGAAACTTTTGTGCAATAGAAAGATTCCATAGATTCTAGGGGTGTAACAATATATTGTCACAATATATCGCAATACAAAAATATTGTGGACAGTGGCAATATGTATTGTGTGTTGTTCACCGAAAATGAAAATTACTGTGTGAAAAATTCAGGTTTACAGACAACTGCAAGGTTATATTTATAGACAGAAAATGAATTATTGTTATATAGCTCATCATGATTAGTCTTATTGTTTAAATCTAGTTTTCTTGATTTTCTGAGAGTACCATGCCTCAGAGAAAACTATTGTGTCAAGTAGCGAATACAGCATTTTCTCCATCATACAATATGTTTTAAAATTAAAGGTACAATATGTAATATTTTTGCAGTAAAATATCCAAAAACCACTAGGCTAGTGTTATATATTTTGTCCAGCTGATTACTAACAATATCTCTAATGTTTTCAACTACTTCTAAATCATGAGAAAATTCCCATTCTAAACAGTGACACGGGGCAGTGCAGTCGCCTGTCAATGACGTCAGTTACCCTTTGTTACCGCCTTTACTGACGTAGAAACCACATGACAACAGTGTCGTGGTGGACAAATGCGGAAGTAGTGTCTAGCGTCCAGCAAACCACTAGCTTGCTTCAAGCAGTTCCTTATTTACTTCTTGCACGTTTTATGGTGGATTGTGTTACTTATTTATGGAACATAATTACTGTTTACCATTTGCCGCTGGTTCTGTCGACAAGGACAGCTCCCGTAAACGTAAGCGTACGGGCCAACCAAACGACCCAAGAAGAGTTTGGGACAAGAGGCATACACGCCAAACGCGGGGCATCGCGTCTCTAGACCCGCCCGAGGACGCGTCTGATCCATAGTTTGATCGCGTCTTTGCATTGAATTTGTATGTAATCTACTCGCGCAAATCGTTGAACTCGCGTTTGCTATGTATGCCCACTTATTGTGTTTGATGGTACACGAGTGTATATATTTGTTGAACAAGTGGTAATCGTTTATGTACAATTTAAAATATATCAAATGTTTTTAATAGTTTACATAACTATGTGAAGTGCATATTCTTAGGTCATAATGAAGTTGCAATTCATCATGCTTTATTTTATATATTAAAAATGTGTTTTCTTGAAGACTAAAGTTTATGCAGGTGCAGTGTTATTGCATTTTGTTATTTACTGATTTTTTTACACTGTCTTATTTCACCTGACAAGTTAAACAATGTAAATAAATACAGTTAGTGTTATACAGAAATATGAATCAATTATTATTACAAATGATATTGGTAAGTTCAAAATAACATTTATTATTATTGATTTGAACACTTGAAACTGTGCTGTGTTATCACACCATCGAATTGGACAAACATTCTAACATCTATGACTAAAGATTTCGATGTAAACCTTCCATTACTCGGGTCTAATTCAATATAATAAAACTATGACATCAAACACAACATTTATAAAACTTTACCTCAACGTTAAATCCATGATTTATCTTTCCGTCTGATTGATGGCCGTCAGCGGTTGGGTAGAAGACAACAAATCCCATCATTCCACGCACCTTCTTAGCGCCATCAAACCACGCGATTGTTATTGTTTTGGTAGTGCGCCCTCAAGTGGCAGATTCTACGAACTGTACCTTTAATTGCATACCATTTATCAACACAAGCCACCCAGCATTTATTAATGATATTCTAAAATCGATCTAGCTTACTGCAGTGTGCAACAAGTGTCTCATAGCAGCCGTCGAGCAAACGCAGTCAAACGTCTCTAATATGATAAACAGCACTGTGTTACCTCATACACTAAAAAAGGTAATACACCAGATAAACAGTCCAACCAATAACAGAGCACAGGCAGACAGGGTAAAGACCATTAAACAGATAAACAAGGAGCACTCAGAATTGTAGTGTTACATGTACAAGACTTCGCAGGGAATGAGTGAGTGAACCAGGCTTATAGGGTGAGGTAATGAGCTAATGAGACACAGCTGTAAACAATCATGGATGATAAAACTGGGCAATGAACTATGGGAAATGAAGTCCTTGATGGTGTGGCAATAGTCCAGGTTGGAATGCCCTCTGGTGGCAATTATGGGCACTCTCGCAGGTGATTGTGACACATATTCGTATTTTTCTGTATTTTCAGCTTCATAATCAAGAATATTTTTACTCTGGTAACAACATTTTCCTGTGCATTGGGTTACCAGCACCAAGTCCAAGCCTATTCTCTTTCACCCTAATGTAATACCAAATTTAGCATTTTAATCAACAGTTCATTTTTGTTAACCTTTTACCATATGTCTTGAAATATCGCAATAATATTGTATCGTGAGTTCAGTATCGTGATATGTACCGAATCGTGACATGAGGGTATCGTTACATCCCTAATAGATTATAAAGGTTCTTCGTGGAACCATAGATACCAATAAAAAAACTTTATTTTTAATAGTGTATGTTATTTATTTCCAATAAATAATTCAATAAATAATTTAAAACATTTATTTAAATCTTACTTTTTCTAGGATTTGTTTGTTTTATTTGTAAGTTAACTTAAGCTAAAGATAAAAAGTTCAGCTAAATGTTTCATTGTCCCTCCCACATTAAAACACATTACATAAAATACAAAAGTTTATGATTCTATGCACTGAAAAAAAAAATTCCTTTTAAACAATTTTCACTCAGAAATTGCTAGTAAATTTCACGAATAAATTACAAAGAAATGGTAAGTTACACTTTTTTGAAGTAGAAAGACTGAAATAGTATTTTCTTGTAAAACATACCCCAAAAAACTTTATTTATAATTTTCATATATTTAACTTTGGATTTTTTTTTTTTACAGTGTTCATCAAAAAGGATTATTTTATTGGCTTTACAATCTAAACATCATAGTGCATCTAATGGACTACACATGGTTTAAAATGCAATGTAACCGGTTCCCTGCTCTGTTTTTTATCCAACAGGGGTCCTGTTCCTGAGCAAGTTTAAAGACCCCTTGCATATAATTTGCTTTTAATATATTTGTTCCAAAATGTTGCTAGACATAGTCAATAGAACTGTGCATGATCCACAGAGCATTAGAATAAACAGATGATTCACTCCACAGGAAGTGTTTAGAGATGTGGGAAGAGGGAGGCAGGGCAGTGTATTGTGCTCCGCAGGTCCAACAGAGCTGATGGATGAGGTGTGCAGATCACAGTGTAGGGAAGAAAGACACGGGCGAGCATGTCGGTGTACTCAAATGGCAGTGAGGGAGGACTGAGTTGTGACTCAGTCATGACTCAGACTTTGGCACACACTGTTTTAGATCCACAGCAGAGCTCTCACAGTGGCCGCCAGTTAAAGCTCTGCAAGCTCAATGCTAACAGTTACCATGGAGATCTCCACAGGGGCACATACTAAAATCTATCAGTTTTTACTAAGTGTGAAAAGTGCTTTTATACCCTGTAGTGTGTAGTCTGGAGGTTGCTATACAGCATGGCTTGCTCAGGTCAGGTGGATGTTATCTTTAATAGCTGCAATAAAAGGATGACAAATAACATGTTGACGTGCATGGTCACTCTCAGCTCACCTCTGGAGTCTAATTTGCCCACTACCCACACAGAAGGTGACGTTCTCGTGACCTTGCGCAACGTTCCCTAAAAGTTCTCTAAAGGTGATGAAAATTCCAAACCTTTACAGAACATTTGGGAGGTTCCTAAAACGTCCTCTTTTGGTAATGAAAGTGCTGCAGTTCAAGGTTCTTTATAGGACTTTAGGTGGACATTCCATTTTGGTTATTTTATGGTCAAAAAAGAACTTTACAAAGAGGACATTTGGGACATTAACAGAACGTTCCCACATGGTCCTCTGTTGGTCATTTAATAACGTTCCCTATGAGTTTAGGAGAACGTTCTAATTTGGTTATTTTAGGGTCGCACAAGAATGTTATTTGGGAAGTTAACAGAATGTCCTATAGTAATAGTCCCCTAAACATTCCCAGAATGTCCTGAATATTCCCTGAAGGTCCACCAAATAACGTTCCCCAACCCTTAAAAAAACTCCACATCATGACCGTCTCTGAATGTTCTGGGAATGTTACTAGGTGACAGGTTACCCCGCTAGAAATATTACGTTCCTAGAACATTCTCAGAACATCCCCACTGGTGTTGTCTAGTAACGTTCCCAGTACATTCAGAGACGGTCACGATGTGGAGTTCTTTTAAGGGTTGGGGGACGTTATTTGGTGGACCTTTACATAAACTGGCGGTTAATAAAGGCCTTCTGAAGTGAAGTGATGCGTTTGTGTAAGAAATATATTCATACTTAACATGTAATAAAGTAAAATAACTAGCTTCTGCCAGACCGCCTTCCGTATTCAACTTAAGAAGAAAGTGTAATGCCTCTCACAGTTCAAAACGCTTACATTACATCCTACGCCTTCCGTATTCAACTTACGAAACAAGCGTAACTAACGCTACGCCAGTTATGCTTTTTCCTTAAGTTGAATACGGAAGGTGGTCTGCCGGAAGCTAGTTATTTTACTTTATAACGTGTTAAATATGGATATTTTTCTTACACAAACATATCTCTTCCCTTCAGAAGGTCTTTATTAACCCCTGGAGCCATTTGGAGTATGATGGATGGATTTTTTGAACTTCAAACAGGTGGTTTCCATGCACTGCCATTATTAAGCTTTGGAGCATCATGGTGATTTTGAATATAATTCCGATTGTATTCGTCTGAAAGAAGAAAGTCATATACATCTACTGTAGGATGGCTTGAGGGTGAGTAAATCATGGGGTAATTTTCATTTTAAAGTGAACTAATCCTTTAAGGTCTGTATTTTCACATTAAAAAATTTTCATTACACACTTGCCTTTCAAAATACTTTATGTGTGCATGTGTAAATGTGCAGAAGAGGGAAAGTGGAAAAAATTGTATCAGATACCTTCACATTTAGTTAACATAAAAGCTTCTGCAAAGAGAACACACTGTAACAAAGAAACAAAAGCCTAATATCTCCCCCCAGGAAGCATTTTTTTTTTTTTTTTACAATACGGCAGTGTTGCAAACTGAAATATTTCACCTGAGCAGTGACCGATCATGAGTAAACTCTCACTGTAGGTCACAGAGAGAATCAATAAACAGCTTTACAGATGACAGTTCAATTGCTGGCAATAAGACAATACTGCAGCTCTCTGTATTCCCATGACTGATAAAGTCAGTCTTGTGTAAATAACGTTAAACAGCAGTGATGCCACACAGAAGTGATGAATGAAATGTAAATAATTTCTTACAATTTCTCTCTACAAAAAACAAACAAACAAACAACAACAACATTTCAGTAGTAGTTCTGTCAGAAATGTTTTGTGCTGTAAAACAATTGCAAAATTATAAAATGTGCTCATTTATGTGTCTGTACTGTATATTGACAAAATAAATATTGGCAAAATAAAACAAAGTTCCCAATAAAAGAACACTGAAATCTGCACACACAGTACATGTTTGATACGTGTATGCCTACATATAAACTCACCGGACACTTTATTAGGTACACCTGTTCAACTGCTCGTTAAAGCAAATATCGAATCAAAATATCTAAAGTGATTGTTTTGAACAAGTATTAACTTAGACATTATTTTAAAAAAAAATTATATTAGCTAAAGTATTTGTATAAATACTTTGTGCCTTTTGCCTCACGCTGGTGAGCCTTTTATACCCCGTGTGTGGGGTAAAAGGCCCACCTTGCCACCACATACATTTATACTATTTTTAAACAAAACAAACAACTTCTATGAATTATTTTCACACAAAATCTTTTGCTCCATTAGTGTTCAATACAAACATAAAAAAAATGTTTTTTTCTGCAATCATACACAAGGGGAGTAGTGAAAAGCACATTTTTCTTAGGGTGTGCTTTTAGCCCCGTTGTACCCTAATATAATGCCGCGTTCCAGACAACCTGTAACCCGTGTTTTTCCAACCTTCTACCCGTGAAAGTGCACTGGAACAGCAGTCAAAGCCGTGACTTCCCACCCGTGAACTCGTACTAGATCGATGTACTCCCAGTTACGAGTTCTGACGTCACACAGCCCGCGAAACAACAATGGCAGCCCCTATGGATGCGGTGTTTATGCAAGTGCACAGTAAAATTAAAGGTATTACAGCTTCTCTTGCCTTATGCGTCATTTTCCACCTCTGTTTCCCTCAAATAAGCAAGGAGTAAGCACCTTTGGCGATATAATAATTGTTAATGAGCATAAGCCCCGTACGGTCCGCCATGTTGGTTTGTTTACACTTTTACGCAGTTTGGCGTGATTTTCCTGGAAGGCTACAAAGTCGTGAGTCGTGATTTGAAGTCGTGACTTACGGGCTCAAAAACCTGCCTGGAACGCAGCATAAGTCTCTGGTCTCCCCAGAATGTGTTTGTGAAGTTTCAGCTCAAAATACCCGACAATTATTTTATTATAACTTGTAAAAATTTGCCCCTATTTGGGTGTGAGCAAAAACACGCCATTTGTGTGTGTCCCTTTAAATGCAAATGAGCTGCTTTTCCAGAAGAGGGTTGTCATGATCACCGTCAGTTCCTGTCAGTTCCCGGACTACATTTCCCATAATCCTCCCTGCCAGTCACATGCACACTCCACACCAATCACCTGTTGCCACATACAGCTTAGCACATTACCTGGACTATAAAAGACTCACACACACACCACCACATTGTGAAGTCTTGTTTACCCTGGTTACAATTCTGAGCGTTTATATCCTGTCTGCCTGCCTGCCTGTCTGTTGTTGTTGATCCTGCCTGTTACCTGTTTACGATCCTCTGCTGCCTACCCATGACCTGTGCTTTGTATACTGATCTGTGAGTGATATCTGCCTGTCCTGACTACTGCCTGTATCCTGACCACGATTCTGCCTATCCTTTGCTGTTCCTGTTTGCCCCTGCTTTGACCCTGCCTGTATGACCACGCTCACGTTTAATAAAAGCTTTGCATATGGATCCCTGCCTGAGTCCAGCTTCGTTACAGAAGACTTCACCAGCACAAGATCCAGCAGCTACCGTGAGTGTTCCTGTCTCAGCTATCTGTCCAGTTAATGTGCCTCCGTCAAGGAGACAGAACGATTGAGGATTATGTCGAGGACTTTATTGGACTGGCACACTTAACAACCTTTGACACTGTCTCATGATATTCTTTCGCGGGGGACTGTCTGATTCGCTCAGTTCCGTCATGCCATTGCATGACCCTGATGGGACTCTAGAACAATATATAGATCTGGCATTACAACTTAGTGGCTCTAGCTTTACTGTGGGTGTCGCGGAGGAACACGACACCTCGTCTTTTCATGTAATGGCTGGCGCGCCAGAGAACACGAACAAGATGGCGACTACCACAACAACATCACATCACGTTTCCGCTGATCTTCTAGAGCAGTGTTTCTCAAACTTTTTCAGCCCAAGGNTCTGGCATTACAACTTAGTGGCTCTAGCTTTACTGTGGGTGTCGCGGAGGAACACGACACCTCGTCTTTTCATGTAATGGCTGGCGCGCCAGAGAACACGAACAAGATGGCGACTACCACAACAACATCACATCACGTTTCCGCTGATCTTCTAGAGCAACATCACGTCTTCGCTGATATTCCTGAACCAAGTCACGTCTCCGCAGATCTCCTAGAGCAACGTCACGTCTTCGTTGATCTTCCAGAGCCAAGTCACATCTTCGCTGATCTTCCAGAGCCAAGTCAAGTCTCTGTTGATCGTCTAGAATCACATCACGTCTGTCCGGGAGTGGAGAGGGTTGCGTTCCAGTGTGGCTGATCCACCGCTGACTTCAGCACGAGCGGCTGGCATTCCTAAGCCTCCGCCGGCCACTTCGCACTCAAGCCCCCCGGACGCTTCGCACTCAAGCCCTCCGGTTGCTACGCACTCAAGCTCACCGGTTGCTACGCACTCAAGATCGCCAGTGTCTACGTACAAGATGGCCGCTCCGCCAGTGTCTACGGACAAGATGGCCGCTCCGCCTGTGTCTACGGACAAGATGGCCGCTCCGCCTGTGTCTACGGACAAGATGGCCGCTCCAGTATTCGCCAAGCCCGCTGCAGACTCCGCACCCGAACTCTTTGCCCTGCCGGCGTTACCCAAGCGCCTTGCCCTGCCGGCACCACCCAAGCTGCTTGCCCACGAACTCACCACGGCCTCCGTTGAATTCCCCAAGAACTTTTTTTGGGGGGGCCATATACCTGAGGGTGGGGAGCTTATGGGTGGGGACCCTGCCCGGCCACTGCCATCAATGGCCTCCGAACTGTTATGGCCGCCCATGGACTATAACTCCCTATGGCCATTTATGGACTCTGACCCACCGTGGTCATCTACGGACTCTGTCTCGCCAGGGCTGGCCACTGCACCTGACCCGCCGCGGCTGCCCGAGCCACCTGACCCGCCGTGGCTTCCCAAACCACCTGACCCGCCGTGGCTTCCCGACACTCCTGACCCGCCGTGGCTTCCCGAACCACCTGACCCGCCGTGGCTTCCCGACACTCCTGACCCGCCGTGGCTAACCGTGGCACCTGACCCTCCGTGGCTGCCCGAGTTCCTGGACCTGCATTGGAGACCCCGTTCCCGTCTGCCTACAGATCAAATGCACCCACCCCCCCCCCTCCCTGTCTGTTCCATTTACGCCGCGAGGACGCGCCTTCCGGGAGGGGGGCGTTAAGTCATGATCACCGTCAGTTCCTGTCAGTTCCCGGACTACATTTCCCATAATCCTCCCTGCCAGTCACATGCACACTCCACACCAATCACCTGTTGCCACATACAGCTTAGCACATTACCTGGACTATAAAAGACTCACACACACACCACCACATTGCGAAGTCTTGTTTACCCTGGTTACAATTCTGAGCGTTTATATCCTGTCTGCCTGTCTGTTGTTGATCCTGCCTGTTACCTGTTTATGATCCTCTGCTGCCTACCCATGACCTGTGCTTTGTATACTGATCTGTGAGTGATATCTGCCTGTCCTGACTACTGCCTGTATCCTGACCACGATTCTGCCTATCCTTTGCTGTTCCTGTTTGCCCCTGCTTTGAGCGTATGACCACGCTCACGTTTAATAAAAGCTTTGCATATGGATCCCTGCCTGAGTCCAGCTTCGTTACAAGGGTGAAGCTTTAACAGCTCCTGCTTTGGATACTCAACAATAACAAAACTGGAGAATCTCATGCAGCCAAAATGTAAGAAATTGTCAGTAGCGGTGTTCAGCCTTACATTGTTCGAACCGGAGCCAGACACTGATGGAGAGACTTAGGAAGAATTTACAACTTTTAAAATGCAACTGGACATTTCTGAATGGTTAGTGGTCCCAGGTGCATCTACCAAACTAGAAAACATGAAAAAGGACAATCCAGTAACTTTGTTTTGGTAAGCCTTTCTCTGCAAGCATGTGAAAAACGAGCCTCTCAGATTTAGCTCCATTGTGACGTAGGAAGCGAATCTTATTATAATATTATGATCAAACATACACGTATTCAGGATTAGTAAAGCTACATGAAGGAAGGTGAGTTGGATCATAGCAAAACTCTGCAGGACAGCAGCACTCAAGAACGACCGTCCCTGAGCTTGTGATATGTCTCAGCTAAGTAAACATTATCACTGGTCTGTTAATGGCTATAACAGTAAACACACAAGTCTCCATAAACTCCTGGCATCTGAGCCACTAAGGACGCAGTGGTGTAATTTTATTTATTCATATACCAGTATGTGCAAGTCATTTTACACCAGACTGCTTTGCACACGAGGGTCAGTATAACACAGGATTTGCCCAGAAGTTGATTCTCAGAGATGGATCGATACCAACTGTTCATGATCCAATTTCATATATATATATATATATATATATATATA
>RJVU01016332.1:653107-679444 GCA_003731715.1 Anabarilius grahami | reverse complement strand
TATATATATATTGTGATGTTTGCAAATTGTCTTTCTGAATGTGTTTTGTTAGCATGTCGCTAATGTACTGTTAAATGTTGCTAAAGTTACCATTGTTTCTTACTGTATTCACGGAGACCAGAGCCATGTTGTTATTTTCATTTTTAACCTGAAAATGCTTGCAGTCTGTATAATTCATAAACACATCTTCATTCTTATTGAGTCTCTCCAACGGTGTGTAGCTTTAGCCAAGTAAGCCATGCAGTACGTTATCAAACTTATTCAGAACCCACTGCGCAAGGTGACGTCGGAGTGACGTCTTTTTCATGTAATTTTTGGACGTCCAAATTCTGTCCATTGAAGGGGTTGTTTTGTAACGCCAGGCGACGTCTTTTTTCGACGTCTTCCGCACGTCTAATGTTGACGTCCGTGGGACCTCCGTGTAAGGGCTATTTATAGTCCAAATGTGGTCGTTTGTGGACGTCTTTTCAACATCAAATTTAGACTTATTTTGGACATCGTTTTTATGACTTCTATAACTGTGGTCCCATGTTTCCAGAGGGTGGAGGACATGTTTTTTGTGCCAGTTAATTTTCCTGTAGCTTTGTTTGGCTCAACTTCTAGTTTCAACAGGAAATGCATTACACCTTCGTATGCATCTCCAGTTATCACCTGCTGCTGAGACAATCAAATTGAGTTTTTGCAAAATTATCTGGAACAGTATGCCACCTTCTGAAATGGGACTAGATCATTTTCCAAAAACTCCATTTGATTGTCTCAGCAGCAGGTGATAACTGGAGATGCATACGAAGGTGTAATGCATTTCCTGTTGAAACTGTTGAGTCAAACAAAGCTACAGGAAAATTAACTGGCACAGAAAACATGTCCTCCACCCTCTGGAAACATGGGACTACATACAACACTACAGTTATACAATTACAAATAAATCACAATTCAATATCACCATTTTCATCTTTATTCAAAAATAAATGCAGCGATGCAGGCTGAAAAGCTGTGCCATCATTTTGCAATGGTTGAACACTCGCTCGAAATGCCTGTCGTGTTGCCTCGGCCTATCAGAGTGGCGTTTACTGGTTGGGTTATGATGTCTCTTTGGTTGAAATCCAAAGCCCTTGACAGAGAGTTGTCCTCGCCTGTCCTTTAGCTGCTGTTGGTTCTTTTTAAATTAGAAATAAGGAGGATAGGCCTAATATGCTACCATGAAATTATTTTCTGAACTATAATTTCCCACAAATTGCATTTCCAAATAAATAAACAGATATATGCAAAAATACATGTATGCATAAAGAAATAACTTGATTAGGCTACTTTAAATAAACCAGTTAAAGAAAAACAGGAAAATGTAAAAAAAAAAAAAAAAAAAAAACATTGCCTGAATAAATAAATAGCCATTCACATAATAAATCATGTTTGTTTATAAATAATCTGTATGTGAAGAGTTCAGATGCAAAAGCCTCTAAATGCCATCTGAAATTCTTCTAGAATGATCATTTTTATAAAGCCTGTATAGTTAAGTACTTTCACTTAAATGACAATTAATAGATCATTTGCATTGCCATTGAAGTGAAATTATTGAACTTTAATATACAAGCTTGATAAAAATGATCATTCTAGAATAAAATTTCAGATGACACTTAGAGGCTTTTGCATCTGAACTTTTCATGTATTAATCATGTTGATAGGCCCTGTAAAACAAATATTACATATTAATCATGTAAATATCCTGCACCTGTTATAGACGTCCAAATGACGTCCAAAAAAAGTACCCAGTTCAAGGTCAAATTTTGAACGTCAAGAGGACGTCCAAGTTGGGTCATGGTTGGACGTCCAAATAGTGGACCTTATAGTTTGGATGTCGAATAGATGTTCAGAAATGGTCATGGACCGACGGACCTAATATAGACATGATCTGCACGTCTGTCCAACGTCCAATGTTTAGTGGGAATGGAATGTTAACAAACATCCCATACCTACGTGATCTGATATGCTGCATCACGAAGTTTGTAATGATCTATTTTGAGAGTTATATTTGCTGTGTGAACTTCTCCTGTATTGTTTATGCCTCAGTGTATTGGAATCGTGAGCTTGGGGGCAGGGAGCAAGAGCTCATTTGGATTGAAAGGTACACACACCAAATCAGCGCATTTTTTTCTCCCACCCAAAGATAGGCAATTAAAACATGGGATAATAAAAATTGGGTAAAAAAAATGGGGTATTTTGAGCTGAAAATCCACAAACACATTCTGGGGACACATGAGACTTTTATTACATCTTGTAAAAAGGGGCATAATAGGTCACCTTTAAACTTCACATTCTCACTTAAGAGATTCCCTCTGCAATCTCACAAATGCAGTGCTCAGCATAAGTGAGTACACCCCCTTTGAAAAGTAAGATTTTAAACTATCTCAATGAACACAAAAACAATTTCAGTTTAATATAACATCTTTTTAACTTATAACATGAAAGGAAGGTTAATAATATAACTTAGATTACACATTTATCAGTTTTACTCAAATTAGGGTGATGCAAAAATGAGTACACCCCACAACAAAAACTACTACATCTAGTACTTTGTTTGGCCTCCATGATTTTTAATGACAGCACCAAGTCTTCTAGGCATGGAATGAACAATTTGGCAACATTTTGCAACATCTATCTTTTTCCATTCTTCAAGAATGACTTCTTTTAGAGACTGGATGCTGGATGGAGAGTGATGCTCAACTTGTCTCTTCAGAATTCCCCATAGCCCTGTTCTTCAGAAATTCAACAGTGGCCTTAGATGTGTTTAGGATCATTGTCACGTTGGAAAAGTGCAGGACAACCAAGGACACAGAGTGATGGTAGCATCTTCTCTTTCAGTATAGAGCAGTACATCTGTGAATTCATGATGCCATCAATGAAATGCAGCTCCCCGACACCAGCAGCACTCATGCAGCCCCACATAAGGACACTGCCACCACCATGTTTCACTGTAGGCACCATGCATTTTTCTTTGTATTCCGCACCTTTGCGACGCCATACAGTTTTGAAGCCATCAGTTCCAAAAACTTTTATCTTGGTCTCATCACTCCAGAGTATAGAGTCCCAGTAGTCTTCATCTTTGTCAGCATGGGCCCTGGCAAACTTTAGGCGGGCTTTTTTGTGCCTGGGCTTTAGGAAAGGCTTCTTTCGTGGAAAGCACCCATGCATGCCATTCCTCTGCAGTGTACGCCGTATTGTGTCACGGGAAATAGTCTCCTCAGTTTGGCTTTCTACTTCTTTAGATAACTGCAGTGAACTTGCATGCCGATTTTCTTCAACCCTTCTCATCAGAAGACGCTCCTGTCGAGATGTTAACTTCCGTGGATGACCTGGACGTCTCTGTGAGATGGTAGCAGTTCCATCTTTTTAAAATTTTTGTACCACTTTTGCTACAGTATTCTGACTGATAAGTAAAGCTTTGCTGATCTTCTTGTAGCCTTCACCTTTCTGGTGTAAAGAAATTATTTTCTTTCTCAGGTCTTTTCTCGCTCTTCCATGTGGTGCCATTGCTGACAGCATGAAATGGGAAGGGGTTTTAACACCCTTTTATAGTCAACTGTCTGCTGGACACCTGTGTAATGAATAATTAGTCTCACCTGTGGTTGAATTCTTGTTAAATTAGACATTTGTAGTCTAAAATTTAGCTTTGCTCCAGAGACTTTCAGTAGGGTATACTACTTTTTGCGTCACTCTAATTTGAGTAAAACTGAAAATTTTGTTCTCTAAGTTATATTACTAACCCTACTTTCATGTTATAAGTTAAACAGATGTTATAGAAAACTTAGTCTTGTCAACATTTTGTAAATTGTTTTTGTGTTCATTAAGATATTGTTTAAAATCTTACTTTTCAAAGGGGGTGTACTCATTTATGCTGAACACTGTACATGACTGCTATTGAAAGTAAACATTTGTTGTTGTTTTTTTGTTTGTTTGTTTTGCTTAATTTTAATAAAGTGATAAAGTGACTGGAGAAAGCCTGAAGTATTTTTATTGGCATATTAAAAAGAATCTTAACATTGACAAAGCATAAGTCACATTAAACATAAATACTCATTTTCAAAAAGTTTGAGTTTGTTCTTTCAAGGTAACCTGGCATTACTGGTCTCCATGTTCTTGGAATTGAGAGAGAGCCATGGTCAAGACGATCTGCTGAAGTTCAAACTGAGCATCAGGTGACTGAGTATTTTTCAGAAACTGCTGATCTATTGGGATTTCCACGCACAACTATCTCTATTGGGTTTAAAGAGAATGGTCTGAACTCAAATAACCACTTGTTACAACCGATCCCCTCCTCTCAGAAAAGAGCAGGAAACAAGGCTACAATTTGCACAGGCTCACCAAAATTGGACAACAGAATATTGGAAAAATGTTGCCTGCTTTGATGAGTCTCGATTTCTGCAGCGACATTCAGATGGTAGGGTCAGAATTTGGCGTAAACAACATGAAAGCATGGNCCCCCCCCCCCCCCCAAAAAAAACAACAACAAAAAAACTAAACCAAAAACAAAGATGTGTTCTGTGAAACAAACTAACTTCCTCAGAGAAAACGAGTCCCATCCAAACAGGGCTAAAGGCAGAAGGCTGTGACTGAGGAGAACAGGCATCTGTGGTGATTACTGCTAGGGAAATGTATCAAATCTACAACAAGAGACTGGCCAGCATACATTTAGAGTGACTAAGCCCACCCATTGGTCTGTGACTAAGTCCATTATACAAAATGAAAGGCATAGAAACGGAACATGCTGTAATGAGGTGGATGACAAATCTCAGAAACATTCTTGAGTTTTTGCATTTGCTTCTATTTTCTTCTTTTCCATTTGCATACACAGATTTGTCACAACTATGAGTGGATTTGTAGTCTTGCGGTTCAGCCTGCAACGAGTCAGGAGAAAAACAAAACCTAATGTCAGATGTTGCCAATTACTAATATATCAAACAAAAACAAAAAAAATTCATTTTTGAATGACTGAAAATAATATTTTCATGAACACAATTGCAGATCTACAATTAGCATTTGAGTGTGTCTTATCCCTGTGAAGTGATTCAGAGTCACCCATGCACCAGATCTCTGAAACACCAGCAGCCGTCTCAGTCTTAGGAAGACTGTAACTTGGAATAATGAACAACACTGTTGTTGTCATCCTCAATATTTCTCAAAATTCATTATGACTTAATAAAACTAACTGTGTTTGACTGGCCAAACAAGCTGCCTTCAAAGCTTCCTCTGAAACGAGGTACATTGCGAACTCAGGGCTGAATTAATCTCTCATCTCCAAACAGGTTCATATGCAGAATGGATCCACAGAGATGTAGGTTTGAGGACTGCATATTCAAATATTCATATTCAATATTACTCATACTTAGGGTTGGTTAAGGATTAAAACAAACTCCTGATCCTATAGTCACTTTGGTTCTCAACTCGCTTGTGATCCGCCAATGAGGTTTAAAAAAATCTGACACTCTAGCAACCACCCAGAACATGCTAGCAACAACCCAGAGTACTCAACGACCCAGAATTTACTAGCAACCACTCAGAACAACCTAGAAACAAGCTACACACATTCAGAACACTAGACATTTTCAGAGCAGCACCATGACAGGTATGAAAGCGAGGCTGTGAGGGATAGTCCTACCGTGTTTTCAATAGTATCCACTGTAAAAAATAAAAATAAAAAAAACAGCTGTATAAACCCTGTTGAAAAAAACAGCATATGCTAGTTAGGAATGTTTTGAAGCATGGCAGCTGGTTTGAGCTGGTTTATGCTAGACTTTATTTGGTCATGAGCTGGTTTAAGCTGGTCAAGTGCTCGTCCTAAGCAACTAGCTCCTGCTTAAACCAGCTCATGACCAACTAAGGACCAGCATAAACAAGCTCAAACCAGCTGCCATGCTTCAAAACATACCTAACCAGCATATGCTGTTTTTTCAACAGGGAAGCTCCTAGATCACTTTTTTTGCACAGCTCATGTTGTCTAGAGTATTTGTCTACTGAAATTTATTGGAAAGATATTTTTGCAGTGTTTCATCAGCAGAACAATCCAAAAGCACATTAAATAACAGTAAAACCCACTGAAGAGATGTATGTCTATCCCTCACAGCCTCGCTTTCTTTCCTGTTAAAAATCAAAGATGACGCTGATGTGAATGTCTATAGCAACTGAAATATAATGTCATCATAACAGTAATTTTGGCTTGAGCCAACAGCATTAACATTTTCTTCAGAATTGTAAAAATAATAAATAATTCTCTTGTAGCAGAGTACAACAGAACATTGTAGTGTTTCACTATAGCTGTGACCCTCTGGTATATAGCAGTGTTTATCTTACTGTTACAGTGTAGTATGTGGATCAAAAATGTGACTGAAGCAACCATGCTGCTTTATTGATTGAGAGTCAGGTTGGATGGATGTTGAGGTGTATGTGGATCTGGCCCCCTGAGGCAAGTTCTGTAGAAACCTGGCATATAAAACAATTTCAGACTGTATTCTGAAATGCACTTTGAGAACAAACCCCAACGCTGATCCTGTGAACTCTTCTTCTCTTTTGTAAATAGGAAGCACTGAGCATGTACAGTATGAACCACTTGTCTTTGTTCATGCATGTCACATGCTGTCACTGTCCACAGGCCTTTGATGGTGTGTGACAGCAAGCTGTGCTGGTCTGAATGTCAGCCAGATGTTGGTGAGAGGATGAACATGAGGAGCAGATGTCCCCTCTCATCACTCATCAGCCACTGCTTGATGATAGCCACCTCAGGTCACATCAGCCGTGACCACACAACTGCTCTTTCAGCAGGCTGTCAGAAAAGCTCTGGGATTACGCTCGATATTCAGACTCCCCATCAGCCAGCCAATTCACACTCACACATACAAACATATATATACCTATTTTTGACAATAATTATAATTTTCTTTGGCATAAGATATTGCTTTGTTGCTTTCAAAAGACTTGTTTTCAAAGAATATATCTTGAATTACATTTAGATTGAAATTTTTTTATTTATATTTGATATTTATATGTTTCTGCATTGTCATTTTTTTATGTAAAATGTAAAATTAAATGTCATAGCTTAGTTTATGATTAAAATGTTTGAAATGCTAATATAATATAATATAACTGCCACGATCTCCAGTCTCCATGCCTGTCACCCTCTGCACTACATCTCCACGAATCCTTCCTGGTCCACCACCTGCACACATTGTACAATCATCACCAGCTGTCTATCACCTCAGCACCAGATACAAGGACACTCCACACACTCGCACACAGACAGACAGAGCAAAGGTGCTTTGAAAGAATCTATATTGTATAAAGTGCTATAAAATAAAGGTGACTAAACTTGAACTGACTATAATATAATATTCATGAAATATTCTATGATTATATTCTTACTATTAGTCTTATTATCTAAAAATAATTTAACTTGTTTTAAGGTTGTTTAGATGTTTGTACTGGAAAACAAGACACAAATAGTGGTTAAAGTATTTTTTGCTGTGACACAAAGAAGCATAAATGCAAAGAAATTTCAAATGCAAAGAAATGTTAGAGTAATGCAGTATGGCCTGGAGACCCAAAGGTTGTTGATTCAAACCTAGAGGGTGTAATCCATTAATTGCTCCTCTTCTTACCATTGTGTTTATGAACAAACCCCTTCAGCCCAGGGGTGCGTTTCCCAAAAGCGTCCTTAGCCAACTGCTCACAAGTTCCGTTGTTATCAGCATAGCTCAATGAGTCTGTGTTTCCCGAAACCATAGTTCCAAAGTTGTGTGGTTGGAACAACAACTCACAACCTGTGGTTAAAAGCATTTCTTGTTTGCATGACATTTGGACTTATCTTGAGCAAAATAAGCAAGTTGACATTCAGTACAATCCATCTTTTATTTCAAATAAATACAAATGTCATTTACGTCTTTTAGTTTGTCAGATTTAAAGCGCCGTTTTTGAAGAATGCACATGTGCATATTTGCTCTAGTAAGTGAATTGAAGTGAGGTGTCCCATACTCGGAATTTGTGCTCTGCATTTCACCCATCCAACACACACAGCAGTGAGTATTGAACACACACACACACCGTGAACACACACCCGGAGCAGTGGGCAGCCATTTTGCAGCGGCGCCCGGGGAGCGATTGAGGGTTAGGTGCCTTGAGGGTAATGAGAGTGGAAGAGAGTGCTGGTCATTGACTCCCCCCACCTACATTTCCTGCCGGTACTGAGACTCGAACCCACGACCTTCAGCTTACAAGACTCTCTAACCATTAGGCCACAACTGCCCCCAGTACACAAGTACGTAATATGTAAAAAGTAAAATACACAAAAGTACATAAGAACAAGCCTATGATTTAATCTGGAAATAAAGCAAAATAACTGAGAAAAATGAGAATTAGTCCTCAGATGCCATGTCCATAAGTTATAGCAAAAAATCTAGTAATTCGATTTCAAACAGATTAATTAAAAGAAGTTATTACTCCACCACCTGCCTGACATCATTAACCAGCGTAGTTGAACAACAAATTTGCAACAATGCGGTTTCGGGAAACGGTTGTGACTAGCTAGTTCATTTCTTCAGTAATGCATGCATCTTACTATGGTATTTAAGCAGCAAGTTACGTTGTTGTACAGGAAACACACCCCTGGTTGGTTATATAGAGAGTATGTTTCAGTTATGATAATTGAATAATTTGTTGTAATCACAGATTGCAACATGTCTAATACCCACCCACACAAAGCTCTCACTGGGACACAAACTAAGATCTTGACGCCGTCTGAAAACTGCAAGATCCTGTTTGTTTGGTCGCTAATTGTGGAGCAGCATTGTGGCAAATGGGAGACGCATGCTCTAAAACACAAAGAGGGAGAAACTAATTGGTGCAGCGAGCGTGTGGATGGCAATGAAGCGACCCAGTGACGGGTTTAATTGATTTAATGAAGTCATCAGCTCAGTGGATCCGTTGCTAGCACCTGTCACTGTCGAACATGCCACCGCGTTAACAACGAAAGGAGGCATGGGAGGAATTAAACAAGCCATTTTTTGGTGATAGGAAAACAAGATGAGACAATTTTATGCCTCTAGAAATGTTTGTGTTGCAGTGTCATTAAGAAAAAAGACTAAAGGAAACACTCTGAGGGGAAAATGCCATGTTAAGAGAGAGATACAGGACAAAACCACATTTTACCACAGAGGTCCAAATGTTTTGTCATTAGCTGTGTGATAAGAGCAGATGGCTTGTCTTGTGTTAGTTTCTCCTCTCACACAGAAACCTCTGCAAGGGGCAGTAAGGGGAAATGTCATATTGACTGTGGCATTTCTTTCCTCCAATTCCATTATTACTACTGAGCAATGCAGGTGAGTGTGTGAGCTGCTGTCAGATAAGAGTATTGGGATTTAAGAGTTTTTAGATTGAATGGAGGATATATTTATCTTGTCTATGACTGATGCAATGTGTTGTTTAAAAAAAGATTAACTTCCTTGGCAACATTGGATGCAATATTGCTTAAACTAGCCTAATGCTATCCAATAATACCAAAAGATTGCTCTTGTGTGAAATGACATTTTCACTTTTGTGTCCTTGGTACACACTAAACATTTCCACTATAATATGACATTTTTATTGTAATATGAGTGAGTTTTGTGGAAACTTAAAACTATTAGGTTATGTAGCCTAGTATTTTGTAGCTTAAAGTACAAATGTCAACGAGAAGAACAAAAGTTAGTTGTATCTGTCCTCCACAAATAATTCAAATAACTCTGCAAAATTGTTAGTGATGCTGTTGCCTCAATAATATTTGTGCCAGCCATCCCAAGCGTCTGCCGTCAAAGCGGCTTCCTCGCCGGGTGCCGCATAAAATTATATGCTTGAAAATCCCAGTGCATTTGTACCGTATGTTTCCTCATTACTAATTCATCTGCTCTCTGTGTAGCTGTCACTGTTATTTGTCTGACAGGGATGCAAAATGATTTATTGAAGACGTATTTGAGTAATTCCACAATGAAGAATGGCAATAATGATACTACAAACCAAAACAACATAACTTGAGAAAAGCCAAATGTCCCCATTGACAGAGATTGTTGGATATGCAGGCCTGCAAACTGCTAAAAAATTATGTGTCCATTTACATGCCAGTTGCCACAGTGTCTTGAATTAGAGTTGCTAAGCAATGGGTTTCTTGCTGTCCTGTTTTGTGTTGCACTCCATCATAAAACATCTAAAATCTGCTAATTAGCTGCTGTTCAGGCAGAACGATTGTGGAGTTTCACAAGCCCACAAGGCTCATATTATGAGGTACACCTGCCTGTAGGAGAAACAGATTTGAACAGCATATTGCTAAACTTTTGAGCTGCATATACACTGTCGACAGTGATAAGTTTTTACAAGTTTCAAGTTCAAGTAATGATTTCGCTGTTGAGCAGAGCAGACATATCCTACTTTATACTGTATGTTCGACGGAATGTTATTGCAGTATTGCATATTATTATTTAAAGCAAAATTTACAAAATGCACATAGTATAAGCTATAGTTGTATAAGCCGCTTAGGGTACGTTTACACAACAACGATGTAGTGGTTTTTAGTGTACAGGTGACAACATTATCAAAATGATCCCCATTTAACCAGAACCACAAAAACAACAAAAAATGCTGTATTATGTATACTAGGCCAGTAGTTGGCGATATCACTTTGTAAAGAAAAACTACACACCAACAAATATACATGCGCATGACATTACTGTTTTCACAAATTCACATTTTTGTAGTTTACATGGAGATGATAACGATATTGTTTTCAAAACTTTCATTTTAAAAAAACAATTTTCAAAGTTTGTGTTTTCAGGCCCCCAAAATGCCATCAGGGCTTTTCACACTTGAAATAGTTAACCCTGGGTCATTCTAAACCCCAGGTAAATGGAATCCTGAGTTATCTTGCTTTACATTTCACACCGCTCATAATTTACCTGGGGTTAACAATTAATCCTAGGTATTCAAAAAAATAACATTTCACATTGTACATTCCTAAACCCTGGGTTAACGTTCTTATTTGCATATTTGTGGCGTCAGTGTCATTGATTGGATAAACGCAGCATGCAACCTGCTTACATAGCTCTAGCATTGTGCATCCTTGTTTTGCTGACTGTACTATCGAGTTTATACTGAATGGACATTTCAGACTATAAAGGTAAGAATGAAACAGTTTCTTCTTCACTCAAATTGTCGTTTTTTTCTGTCAGTATTTGACATTTTCCTCTCAAACGCTGAATTTACTGTTTATATACAATGCGCAGTGTTTCCGTGACTGTCCAAAGCAGACAATTATGAGGCACGTGATTGGTTGTCTGTTGCTAAGCGTCTAACATAACATTCTAACACCGTATCATTTCACACTGTACGAGTTTGGCACAGCAATGCGGGGTTAGAATAAAGATAAACCGGGGTTAAGCTCAGTGTGAAAAGCCCTAATGTAAATGAACGGCCAAACATTTGATGCATTTACGCAGCCCCTTAGGTTGGTTTTATAGTAGGCTAATTGCTTAGAAAAGCATCACTAAAAATTCCAATGCACTTTGCTGCATATAGCAAATAAAAAGTTTATATTTTAACTAATTTAAGACATTTTAAATTCACATACAATTTTAAATGTCATTTAATATTTTTTTACTCTTATATTATTGCTATTTTAATTAAAATTTTAATAAATAACTCAATTTATTAAAAAATTACATTTATTAAATTAAATTTTAAAAAGCATTGCAACCCCTCAATGAGCAAACTAAATGCACCTATGGCAAGGGGGAAAAATCAATATTAAAGTAGATGAGGAAGAAACCTTAGGAAGGACTAAGATAATAGCAAGTGTGCAGAGCAAGGTTGTTAACACATTAATTGTTCACAGAATCGTCAGTAGGACAAAACTGATGCTTCGAACACACACACAGCAGTGAAGCTGACAATGATACATGATGACCTTATAATAGTCTGTCCTTGCAGCATTTGAAAAAGGTTAGAAACTGTTTTGTCAGCAAAGAAATCCAACTTGTTTTGTCTGTGCTCAAATTAAACCACCTGCTCTGTGCTTAAAAACACAAATAAAAATCAAACATAATTACATTCACACCCATTCATCAATATTTCCATTATGAAGCTGTCAAAAAGGACAAGTGCTGAAGTTTGAATTTTTCATAAAAATCTATAGTTTTATTTTTACAGGCAAACGCTGTTCAAAAACAAGTACATACACTAATGCCCATGCCAGTGGAAAGCACAACAATACCTCTCCGTCAGAGTGAATAACACTGTGGTAAGTGACGGCCGAACTACTTTTAAATTGCAAATGGCTCTTGCGAGTTGGACTGAGATTTATTCATTCATGACTGACATTTTAATATGTTGCACTAGGCCACGAAACAGAATTAATTTTACTCCTACTAATTTATTATACAGCAACTACCATGAGAGCACAAAGAGTGACCAAAGATAAAGAGATAGGAACTCCCATTCATTAGAACAAACACATTATTGTGCTTGTGTTCAATGGCTGAGAGAAGACAGGTTCAATGACAGCTCCCATGTTCTCTGACTTCAACCAGCGAATCTGCATTATTCGGTGTTAAGAGCCTGTTGGAAATAAATAGGTGTAAGTTATTAGTTTAACGCACTGTTCCCCCCACCTAACATATCGGCCAGACTGTGAATAACAATTTCACTAGTTCATTCCAATGATTATATAAAACTCTGTGCCTTTCTTGCAGTGTGATTTGCATAGTTAATGTACAGTATGTTATAGAGACCACTACAGTGACACTAAATTGTCTCAGATAACATGGCTGTACAATATAGACTGTTTATGGATATTTTGTAAAGAGTGCAAATCAGCTGCTATAAAAAGCTTTACCAGACTAGTGATTCACTCGCATTCATTTACACATGAAGGGACAGAAAAAAAGAAGAGCACACTTATAGGAAAAGAAGAAGAGAAAGAAGAAGAGGATTAAAAAAGAAAGAGGAAGAATCAGAGTTTACATGTGCACAGATATGAGTATAATGCAAATGTCTTTGAGGAAAGGCCCTGTAGCTCCTTGAAGAGGGTTGTCACCGTAATGCCCTGGATGTTCCTGGAGCTCGGTGGACGATTTGTATCTTATCCTTCCCATCATCCCCTGAGAAGAACATCCCTAAAAGCTTCCATTCTTCTGGGAAGACTTACCACTGGATGTTGCGGGAATTTTTTTTTATGATTCTTTGTCTGAACTTAATTCAATTGTGGTTCAATGGTAAATGTAATTTTCTTCTGACAAGAAAAGAAATAAAGACAGCATATGTAGGTTATGGTGTTGGCAGGAAGCGCAAGGAAGACGAGACTGATTGCTGTTTTGGCAAATTGCTCTTTGAGTAAACCTTTGAGTTATTTCAGCCCTATAAGCACAAGATCCACAATGGTAACTCCAACATGACAGAACACAGATCATTTATTATAGCTTGTCAAATTTGCCCCTATTTGGGTATGAGCAAAATCATGCAATTTGTGTGTGTGTCCCTTTAAATGCAAATGAGCTGCTGCTTCCTGCGCACTTTCTAACAGAGAGCGGAGCATTAACAGCTTGTGCTTTGGTTACTCAACAACAACAAAACTGGAGAATCTCACGCAGCCAAAATGACGATTGTCAGTAATGGTGTTCAGCCTTACATTGTTCAAACCGGAGTCTGACACTGATGGAGAGACTCAGGAAGAAGTAACAACTTTTAGAATGCAACTGTATGTTTCTGAATGGTTAATGGATACATTTATGGGGTTGCTGTGGAGTTGATTCAACTCATCGACTAGCATGTGCCGTCATGTTAATCTTTTGTGCAAAGCCCCTATGGACGCCCACTAGCATACCTGTTTGCCAAACAGAGCCATATACACCAGGCTAACGTTTATGATTGCTATCAAATGCTGTGAATGGTTTAATATTTTTTCAAAAACATCGCTCAGACATAATGATGGGGTGGAAACGTGCAGATTAAGGGGCGGTAATATTATAATAAGATCCCCTTCCTACATCACAAGGGGAGCGAAATCTGAGAGGCTCATTTTTTTTTTTACATGCTTGCAGAGAAAGGTTTGCCAAAACAAAGTTACTGGGTTGTCCTTTTTCACATTTTCTGTGTTGGTAGATGCACTGGGCACCTGATTATAGCACTTAAACATGGAAAAAGTCAGATTTTCATGATATTTCCCCTTTAAGAAAAGCAGAATATGAAGAAAAATACATTCCTGCAAATTTAATTGAGAGAGTTTTGTTACCAAGCATGGAGATATTTCTTTAACTCCCTCGCATTTTTGCAATTTAGATATTATAGTATTATATAGATATAACAAGGGCATGTCGACGTACTAACACTAGAGTATGTATACTCCACTGAAACTTACAAACTACTTTCCACTGTTGCTCACAGAGTTTTTGTTTTGTGTGATATTTTTTTTCTCACTTAACCAGCAAGCTGTGTCTCAGGGGATGCAAGACTGTCTTTGCAAAAGATTTAAGAAATAGACCCATTTGTAAAGGGGGTTGGTGAGCAAAACGGGTACATGAGTGTTTGGTGGCTAAATGAAGGAAACGCTTTCAAAATGTAGCTGGATATGGAAAGTGAGACTTTACTGGCAGAGAGGAGAATGTAAAAGGAAGCAGAGAAGAAAGATAAGTGATAATGACCTGTGTTAATGTGTAGATGCAGGTGTGAAGAGGAGTGTGAGAAAGAGAGCTTTTTTTAGACTTTCTGTAAATATGCAGTGGAGACAGCAGAACATTATGCAATAGACCAGATTTTGCAAAGGCTTTTGCATATATTACTGCTTTATGCTCTTGAAATTTCAGTTAAAAAGCAAAGATTCCTGTATGTCAACCAGCATTCAGTCACAAGCACTTTGGCTGTTTTTTATCAAAACAAAGACTATATTGATGCAATATTTTGAGCTAAACTGCAACCAGTATTGCAAATTATCTCTAAATTCTATTGATCTGCCTGGAGGAAATAAAGCAAGTATGACAGAGAGGAATGTGGTGTGAAAAGAAAATAGGTAAGAAAAAAATATATGGGTAAAATCATAGGCAGAGAGAGAGAGACAGAGACAGAGAGAGAAAATGAAGGAAGGCAGTATGTGAGTGAAAAACTGAAAAGGGATCAAGGCCTTGAGAAAAGATGAGAGAGAATGAGCTTTGATTTTACGCTCGCATGCATGTGCTGTCTTTGGAGATAGAGACGAGCAGAGTACAGTGCCAGGAGAGATAGGTGACTTTCTCTGAATACTACCTCCCTACATCTCTATCTGAATTGCTTTTTTTGTTTTTTTTGTTTTTACATTAAAAGATGTGAAATTGCTTTGATTAAAGTTGAAGATAGAATGTTTGGTGTTTATAAGCTAATTGAGGACTTGACTGGGTTAAGCTCAGGGAGGTCTATAACACCTGAGGAGATATACCCATTAGCATTGCCTTCTTCTCAATGGCAGTTGCAGTTTCATAACCGCCTAAAGGAAAAACAACTGTAAATGATACATGGCAAATTTGAAATGGCCGTCAATGGAGAAAGAATCTTAGGCATCTACTATCAGGGTCTAACTGGACTATGATAACCAACTCCCTTGTTCACTCATGAAACAGATGTAGACTAAGAAAGTTTCTCAAACAAATTATCACAAAAACAAGATGAGGAAGTCATAAAAACACTGAGAAACTCTCCTTTAAGATAACCAAAAACCAAAGAACCACCATTTATGGCAGCCTGTTTCCACCACAGAATAAAAAAGGGACATTGTGGGATAAAGTTTAAGATAAAAAATAAAGTCACATTGATATAAAGCCAAAATTATGAGAAATAAAGTTACAGTTGGGAGATATAAAGTCACAAAACAAGAAACAGTCGCAATTGTGATGCATAAATTTGTGAGCAATACTCATATTCCAAAGTCACATTGTGAGGTTTACTGTTGCAAAATATACAAACCCGATTCCAAAAAAGTTGGGACACTGTACAAATTGTGAATAAAAACAGAATGCAATGATGTGGAAGTTTCAAATTTCAATATTTTATTCAGAATACAACATAGAGGACATATCAAATGTTTAAACTGAGAAAATGTATCATTTTAAGGGAAAAATAAGTTGATTAAGTTTCATGGCATCAACACATCTCAAAAAAGTTGGGACAAGGCCATGTTTACCACTGTGTGGCATCCCCTCTTCTTTTTATAACAGTCTGCAAACGTCTGGGGACTGAGGAGACAAGTTGCTCAAGTTTAGGAATAGGAATGTTGTCCCATTCTTGTCTAATACAGGCTTCTAGTTGCTCAACTGTCTTAGGTCTTCTTTGTCGCATATTCCTCTTTATGATGAGCCAAATGTTTTCTATGGGTGAAAGATCTGGACTGCAGGCTGGCCATTTCAGTACCCGGATCCTTCTTCTACGCAGCCATGATGTTGTAATTGATGCAGTATGTGGTCTGGCATTGTCATGTTGGAAAATGCAAGGTCTTCCCTGAAAGAGACGACGTCTGGATGGGAGCATATGTTGTTCTAGAACTTGGATATACCTTTCAGCATTGATGGTGCCTTTCCAGATGTGTAAGCTGCCCATGCCACACGCACTCATGCAACCCCATACCATCAGAGATGCAGGCTTCTGAACTGAGCGCTGATAACAACTTGGGTTGTCCTTGTCCTCTTTAGTCCGGATGACATGGCGTCCCAGTTTTCCAAAAAGAACTTCAAATTTTGATTCGTCTGACCACAGAACAGTTTTCCACTTTGCCACAGTCCATTTTAAATGAGCCTTGGCCCAGAGAAAACGCCTGCGCTTCTGGATCATGTTTAGATATGGCTTCTTTTTTGACCTATAGAGTTTTAGCCGGCAACGGCGAATGGCACGGTGGATTGTGTTCACCGACAATGTTTTCTGGAAGTATTCCTGAGCCCATGTTGTGATTTCCATTACAGTAGCATTCCTGTATGTGATACAGGGCATTCAGTATGGTTTTCCGGCCTTGACCCTTACGCACAGAGATTGTTCCAGATTCTCTGAATCTTTGGATGATATTATGCACTGTAGATGATGATAACTTCAAACTCCTTTCTGATATTGCTCCACTATTTTTCGCCTCAGCATTGGGGGAATTGGTGATCCTCAGCCCATCTTGACTTCTGAGAGACACTGCCACTCTGAGAGGCTCGTTTTATACCCAATCATGTTGCCAATTGACCTAATAAGTTGCAAATTGGTCCTCCAGCTGTTCCTTATATGTACATTTAACTTTTCCGGCCTCTTATTGCTACCTGTCCCAACTTTTTTGGAGTGTGTAGCTCTCATGAAATCCAAAATGAGCCAATATTTGGCATGACATTTCAAAATGTCTCACTTTCAACATTTGATATGTTATCTATATTCTATTGTGAATTAAATATAAGTTTATGAGATTTGTAAATTATTGCATTCCTTTTTTTTTCACAATTTGTACAGTGTCCCAACTTTTTTGGAATCGGGTTTGTAGTCAAATTGCAAAATATAACGTTTCAATTATACCATTTTTTTTTTTTTTACTCTTGAGTCTTATNACTCTTGAGTCTTCTATAACCATTCAACTGGTTTATGTAAACACGCCCAATCAAACTACAGTGAAGCAGAAGTTCCAGTTAAAAATCACACCCAGACCTCAGTTGAGAAGGAAACACAAAATCAAGCACTCGGTCTAACGGCCATCATGGCACTTTGCCAAGAAAAGCAAACATTCTAATCTGCTCATAAGCTCATAATATATGGTAAAGTGGAGGCATCTTGTTCCCCACAAGAAAAGCAAGAAGACAGCCCAAGAGGACAGTGTGACTTATGTGTGACTAAGGCTCTGTTGCAGTGTGAGTAAAGGATGAGAAATCCTGCTATGATGGGCACTGGTTTGGGTGGTTTCCGGAGAGCCTTTTTGATCATTCTAACTCAGCCCATGAAAACGGATAGAGTGAGAGGAAGTCTGAAAGAGAAAAAATATTTTGCATTCATGGACTTGTTCAAAATAGAAAAACATTCAAATGGATGGCTGAAGTTTGCTTACATTTCCATTCACAACAATTACCAAGCCATTGTTAATCTTGCCATTATTGATGAAAATCAGGGACACAAATAAATTCTCTAAAAATTCTCTAAATTGCTAGCACCATGGGAGGCAAAGCTCTTACACTGAAGGATTCATCTCTGCTCTTTCCAGAGATGCACTTATGTATTCTAAGTGGAGAAGGTGGAATCTATCCACATCCTGAAATTGACACACACCTCCTCTTGCTTCAAGGCAACATGTTTTTGCTGCCATAAAGCTTTATTCAAGCTTATGGTGAGATGATTTCAGCCCTGTTCACAACGTTCCATTAGCTCGATACAGCTCATTACACTTTCTGGTGGTTTAAAAGACAGCATACTGGAGATGATATTAGAATGATAAATCCTAATTGGAAATAAGATGGGTTGACAGTGGTAGCTCATCAGGGGAGGCAAGTGAGGCACAGCCTACCCAGAATGTTGAGGTGAAAATGAGAGAAGGACGATTTAATGTTAATAAAATTCCCATTAATTAATTTCATTTCATGTCTCAGAATGTGTATTTCTTGATTGTGATTGAGATACCGTTTCTCTGTGTCATTATCGTTATAGCTGTGTTGTGAACGGGCCTTTATAATATGACAAGGAAAATAATATTTCACTCTAACAAGTTGTTGGTGGGTTTTGAGCTTGATTATACTCTAGCATAAAAAAACATTTGGGAAGCTCTGCCCTGTCTGCTACCCATCATGGACCACATCCCTACCTCCAGTGTAACGACATTCCCTAAAGTAACGGCTCCCATGAACTGGTCTTTTACAATATGGTCTAATGCACAGAGGCCCTAACCTAATGCTCTTTATAATAGCACAGAGTCCTTCCTCTTGAATCTTATGGCTCCGTTTTCCCCTCTGATCTCCACAGGCAATCTCTACAGCCTTTAACCTCACAAATTATTCACAAGCATGCACTCTTCCATTCAAAGGCCTCAAAGAAAGACATAGAGTTTACATTAGTCCACCACTTAGAGACTCCGTAAAGAAGCTATTATTAATTCCAGAGTGCTGACCCGTTGAAAATGACAGTGGAGAACAAAAATAGTCATTATTCCTCATAATGGATCTTGCAACCTCAACATGACATTGCCATATTTTACAATTCAAGTATTTTCAGAAGCAACAGTATGCCATTGTGTGACGCACTGAATGACGTATCATGAAATCAGAGACAGTTCCCTTGACAAAATCTGATTGTCACAGAAGACCACTCAAAACAGAATGTTAATACCAGGGGTAACATGTTGTAAGAAGTTATAAAATGTTTGAAAAAAAAAGTTATAAAAGAAATACTCAAGGCAAATTAAAAAGTCACAGTTATGATATATTATCTTTGCTAAAAATGTGACGCCGTTTAATTGCTGCAGACATTTAGGATCAAACAAGAAGTCAAAACTTCTGTGAAAAACTTGTGTTATTAATCCACTATCTTATTTTCAGTGAGAGGATGTGAGCATTTAACCAGAGATGTCTTTTATATGGTGTGGTTAAAGTACATCTGACAGTTAGAACTAACTGCAGCTATGAAAGACAAGCAAACTAACACTGACAGGCAATCCCACATGCCATAAAGTTATAATGCTTTCTTTATTGAAACAATACTTTTTAAAGCAAGTGCTTTTTAAATCATATTTTTTTTAGATTATTCATCATGACAAAACACAGGGCCCAGTTATTGAGGTTCACCCCTTAGAACATTCTCATTCGGTCTCACTGCTTTATTTGTTGGTAGTTGTGCCTCGTCCTCACCTTCTCTGGCCTTTAATATCTCTGGCCATAATAGCGTGTGACTGGAGGGTTAGGGATTCTGAAGTTATTGCTGGATTCTCTTTGATGATGAAGTGGTGATTCTTTGTTCTCTCAGAGCATAGTGAATATCTGATGCAAAATTTGGGGTAAAATGAATATAACGTATTATAACGTATAACGTAATATAATATATATCAGTTTAATACAGCAGTAAATAACCGTAAAATGACCAGAACGACTTTTCCAGTAAAACAAACAAACAAACAAACAAAAAACGTTCACACAAGCAGCGAAATTTCGTTTTCTTTTTATTTTGTTTTTACAAACGGTATTAAAAGGTCAGATGATCGTTTAGCGCATTTACATAGAAAAAAAAAAAGTTCCGCACGCGGAAAACAGCTCCTCCAAAAGTGCTTTTTTATGATTGGTCCAAAACAAACGTCTTACGTCAGCGCTTTCTGATCTCATACAGGCTCATACCAGTAGCCTAAGGCTGCATACCCCTCCAAATTTATATGCCCTTCACTCGCTAACTTCCCTCCGTCTCGTGGACTCGGATGAGAGTCAGTGTGTGTGTGTGTGTGTGAGAGAGAGAGAGAGAGAGAGAGAGTCTGGTGGTCACTCATCCAATACTACAATGAAATATATAATTTAATGAATGATGCCTATTTTACTACTCTTAAACCAATAAAAATGTTTAAGGTACAGTAGGCCCAAATTTAGGTAGAATCAGACCCCTTAAACTACTTTAATACTTTTATATAAATAATATATAGTACAAATAATATAGTATAAATAATATATACACCATTTAGCAAACAAATACCTTTATCTTTTTCTCGCTCTTTTTTTTTTAAATTTTCTTTTATTTATTTTTTTTACTTTAAAATGCTTTTTTCCTCTCTGCCATTGGTCAAACAGACAGGTAGTTCCACCCTGCCCCAATCTAACACCATGTAGTCAGTGTTGCTGTGCTGAGGTGGTCTCAGTATGCTCAAACAAACAAAACTATGTTTTGCCAGTGGCACAGAAGGGAATCAAACTGAATTACTTGAACTTGTCTCTGAATTTTAAGTTTGGATAGGAAAAGTACACTTCAATAATGTACTTAAAGTGCTCTATTTTCGAGCACCAATTTTGTACTTAATATACTAAAAATTCTTCTTTAGTACTTAAGAACATCTAAGTGCATCTAAGTGTACTCAACTGTGCTATTTTGAGACAGCATTAAATATGAACTAAAATGTTCTTTTAATATACTATCTCTGTATTTAAAAAATATATTTAGCTACCACTTGTAGTACACTATGGGTTCAAATGCACTATAAGTGGTATCTAAATACATTTTCTAAATACAGAGATAGTATATGAAAAGCATTTTAGTTCATATTTCATGGTGTCTCAAAATAGCACAGTTGAGTACACTTAGATGTTCTTAAGATGATCTTAAGAAGTACTAAAGAAGAATTTTTAGTATATTTAGCACAAAATTAGTGCACAAAAAAAGAGCACTTTAAGTATATTATAGAAATGTACTTTTTTTTTTTACCTGGGTATTCATCTCAATCCCTTCTGTCTTCAACAAAGGTGGATTAAAAGAGAAGTTGTTCCCTATGGTAAATGACAGACACAAAAGAAAAGCAACATTTCCCTAAGCATACACATTTAATTCCCTCTTAAACTTGCTAAGAAAATAATGGATATTTCACAAGGACAAAGAAAAACATTAAACCAAACATCTCACTTAAATGGCACACAAAGGCAGTGTTTTCATTCATTGTACAAACTCAAGCATTGTGATATTTTTACTCGCACACTAGCTAATTTGCTTGCGCTCAATGTATAGTGATGTGTGTAAACAGCTGCGCAGGCCATTAGGCCAACCTCTTAGTAAAGGTGATGCTAATGAGGCTCACAGAGAGGATGCATTTAACGTAAGGTGCTGAGGGGTCACCTGGCACTTCACCAGCACTACATCAGGATCTTCAATAATCAAACACACAGAATAACATGTTACTAAACTTTGCACTGCTCACCCACATGAAACTGTGTGGAATCCTGTATAGTGAAAAAACCTTGAGAGTTAGGGGTTGGTTCAACACAGACAAACACAGCTTTTGAACCACATGTTGTGTATTGATTTGTGTTCTACTGAATTCACACTTCACATATCTATGAATTGTTCTTTCTACAGCACACTGAAGGCATTTGAGGAGCATCATAGCTTGCTTTGGACCTCATTGTGCATTTTTTATATGCTTGCAATAACATCATTTTGTTTTTTTATGCACCTTTTTTTGTTGCCCCATTGAATCTGCAAGTGCTGCTAGTTGCTTTCCTAAGAGCATTTTTGCAATATGAATACATTTAAAGAGGACCTATATGCTTTTTTACATGTTCAGTCTTATATAGTGTGTAATGTTGTTGTTTGAGCATAAAAAGGTCTGCAAAGTTGCAAAGCACAAAGGGAGTGATTCTCTATATTAATAAGCACTGTTTCTGAACTCTCTGAAACGCCTCAATTGTAGTCTTAAGTTGTTCCAAGCATGAAAACCTAATTTAGTAGACCCTAAAAAAAATCAATACTTTGTAAAAGGGGATAATACAGCGAAGAAAAAAAAATCGTCTTTGGTAGTGATGAGCGTTAAACACTGCTTCATGAAGCTTTGAAACCTTTTTGAATATATTGTTTTGAATTTGTGGTCCGAAGCGCATATCAATATTGCCACTTTACATGATTTTGGTAAACAAGTCTTTGTTATGTCATTGTTTATCTTTGTTTCTAAAGTTTTACAGAAAACTTTTGAGTACAGTCTTCATCTCAAGTGAGTGTAAACCATTCAGATAATTTATGTCTTATTGTGTGAAATGTTTAGCACTAAATTATTGAATGCACCTTTAAAGAATGCACCTTTTAATTTACTGAATGCACATTTAAAAATACGGGAAATAAGGAAAAATTGTCCACTCCTCATCGTTTGCCTCTATGTCTCTCCCTGTATCTCATTTTCTCTCCATAAATATAAAACACATGGCTCTTAAATCAGATCCAAGCCATCAGAAAGACCATTAGGAGGATATGGACATTAGCCATGTGAAAATGCATCTAGGGCTTTCTCACAACACAAATACATACAGTTTATGGATGACTGAATGTCCATTTTCAATCTATGAAAGCGCAATTTCAGCTGAGAGAGAAGAAGAACTTATCAAAATGTCAGAGGAGATGTATTTAGAGTTGTGGGAGGTGATAAAGAAAATTCGGGAAAGAGCTCTAAGGGAATAGGCCTAAACAAAGAGGAGGCAGATGATTGAGGAAAACTAATGATCATTTACTGGTTGTGAAGATGGGCACATTTTTTTCTTGTATTTGTTTTCTGTCAAGTCACAAACTGAGGAAAATTTCTGGGCTTCTGGATGCAAAGACCACCAGTAGTCAAAATTTGTTAACTACTTGTAAAGCCAAAATGTGTTTTAATATTTTTTAATTTACTGAAAAGCCAAAAACACAGAACTTAGATGTTTTTTATGTATGTGGGTGGGCGTGTTAATGCTGTGTGTTCAGTACTGCTGAAAGTGTCAGATAACCTCTAGTTGAGGGTGTTTTTGCGAAGAGCCAAGGCAGTAGTAATGGGTTGATCATTTTGAATGAAAATTTTACTCTGGAACAACGAGTTATGAGTGATTCGCTCATTTTGTGTTGACTGCGCAACATCCTATAGGTTCTGTACAGGTAACAGAAATGATTAGTTCACCTAACAAATCATCGGGGTCCGAGTCGTTCATCATGTGATAGCCTCATTGGCTAAGGCTGCCTCGAAATTGCAGGTATTAGGTAATTATTTTAATTCACGACCGCTAAAAAAGTATATATAGTATGAGTGTGTGTAGGTGTGTAGAATGCATGTAATCCGGATGTACTACATTTGCATTGTTGTCATTATTATGTGAGCTACTAGCATCAGTTATGTCGCTTCATAAATCCTCTCTTGTGGCCTCATGTGATAGTAAAGTGCCCATCATATGCACACTTCAGAATCTCGCCGGAAGAAGTAGGAAGTACTTTTTGTCTACTCTTTTATGAGTACTGTGAATTCTGACATAATTCTTTTGTCAGATACTTTTTTCAGCTACTATATAGTAGGGAAGTATGCAATTTTGAATGCAGCCTAAGGCTATGCAGTATCAGTAAAATGATCCGTACCTCCCATCGCTACGAGGCAGGGCATTGGTATTACTTGCCTTTCTGCATTTGTTCCAGACAGACTGTCGGCTTGTGAATTAGTTGTGGAGATTTTTCAGTGGCGACAAGTCACTGTTTTTATGAGCGAGTCATTTGAATCATTTATTCACCTGATGTATTCTAAAAACTGATTCATTCAGGAAGGCAAGGCTGTTTTTACGAGTGAGTCATTGAATTAGTCACTTAATAGAGTTGTTCAAAAACTTCAAAAACACTGATTCAATCAGAAACAAAATCAGTGAAACAAAATCAGTTAATCAATTCATTAATTCATACATTTATTTGACCAAAATTAACATTTGGTCATCATTTTGAAGTTGTTTTATGATTTAAAACCTAACTTTTGTGAAATATTTTGCTTGGAGAGTGAGTTTGTGCTACATTTCTTTAAGAATAGAATGGTCAATCTATCATAATTCAGTGACATACATTTTATAGTATCCCTCAAGGGCTCAACAAAATATATGTACAAGAACAAAAAGTTTAACAAAATGCTTCAAGATGGTAAATTACTGAAAGTTGGAAAGGGAATAAAGAAGGTTTGTTGGGTTACAAAGGAATGCTGAGGGAATTGTCCATGTTGGCAGGAGCTCTGGCCTGGGGAAAGAAGCTGTGCAGGTGTCGATTTGTCCTAGTTTTCAGGGCATAACTGTTCTCTGTTGTGAGGGGAGACAGTGAAAAAAAAAGGCTATGGTAGGATTGGTTGACTATGATTTCCCCCACCTTCAATTCCGTCCTACTGTAGATGCTTATGTCTGTGAATGAGGAGAGCTGGCAACCAATTATTTCCTCTTAGAGTGCGATGATGCAGAGCCAAACCAGATGGACACAGAGGTTGAGAGGACAGATTCAATCACAGCTGTGTAGAACTGGACCAGAAGGCCACATTTCCTATGCTGTCTCAGAAAATAATTTCCGATGTGTGCCTTTAAAAAGAAGCCTTTTAAAGGAACACTCCACTTTTTTTGAAAATAGGCTCATTTTCCAACCCCCCTAGAGTTAAACAGTTGAGTTTTACCGTTTTCGAATCCATTCAAGATATTACACAGCGGCTGTGACCCCCTGCTTGCACAGGGAGCGTGCCTTGCAACCATGGAGACGTTTGTGAGAGGCGCTGCGTAATATCATTGCTCCTGCTGCACCCATGGTACGGCAGCAAAGTTTCTTGATTATTACGCCGGAATGAGAGTATAGTTCCTATTCATATCAGCCTAGACTTTTCAACTTTTCATTTTCCGTCGGTCTAAGTACACAATGTAACTACAGAAGAGTCAAGTTTTAAATAGGAAAAATATCAAAACTGGTCATTTTTGAGTGAGATGCTATTGGTCTCATCAGATTCAATGAACTATGCTAAGCTATGCTCAAACTGGTACCGCCATCGGCTGAATGGATTCGAAAACGGTAAAACTCAACTGTTTAACTCTAGGGGAGTTGGATAATGAGCCTATTTTCAAAAAAAGTGGAGTGTTCCTTTAAGACGACTTCAGTATTTTCAGAGGTTCAAGATGGCCTTGAAAATGTAATTGAAGGAAAAACAGCAAATGACATACTTTCACACAAGTGCATGATATTAAGTGCATATTATTGTAGAAATTCAAGATGAAGTACATGAAACTTCACTATCATAAATAAATTACCTTTAGGCGTACAACAACTTGTCACTGACAGTACCCTCAAAGGGACATGCAATTACCCCTAAAAGATACTGTAAAGGGTGCATATTATTATTATTATTATTATTATGCCAATCTAGATAAAAACACAATAACATATACAAAATCTAGGGCAAAAAGTGAAGGATTTACTTTATATATATATATACAGTGGGTACGGAAAGTATTCAGACCCCCTTAAATTTTTCACTCTTTGTTATATTGCAGCCATTTGCTAAAATCATTTAAGTTCATTTTTTTTCCTCATTAATGTACACACAGCACCCCATATTGACAGAAAAACACAGAATTGTTGACATTTTTGCAGATTTATTAAAAAAGAAAAACTGAAATATCATATGGTCCTAAGTTTTCAGACCCTTTGCTCAGTATTTAGTAGAAGCACCCTTTTGATCTAATACAGCCATGAGTCTTTTTGGGAAAGATGTAACAAGTTTTTCACACCTGGATTTGGGGATCCTCTGCCATTCCTCCTTGCAGATCCTCTCCAGTTCTGTCAGGTTGGATGGTAAACGTTGGTGGACAGCCATTTTTAGGTCTC
>RJVU01016332.1:573669-635028 GCA_003731715.1 Anabarilius grahami | reverse complement strand
TGTACCATGGTATATAGTTACCATGGTAAAGGGTAAAATGGTAATTATATAATATATATAGGAGGAAAAGTTTGGAGAGAAATCATTTTCTATGTAAATGACAGAAACAATGCAGAAAAGGCAGAAAATAAAGGGAAAAGTCTACGAATTATTATTGTCCCTAACTAGAACTACAAAATGCAAAGTAGTCATTTTTGATTTCGCCTGAACGAGCACCCTGATGTTAGCGTTCTAGGAACGTTCTGGCCTGGGAACCAAAATTGGAGATCAAATATGATGGATAGCAATAGAATAAATGACACAGATGATGGATTTATATAAACTTTACCCGTGATTCACTGTCAAATTTCCTTAGAGTCTCTGCTTCTCCTGGAGTTGGTAGATCCTTGCACGCAATTTGCTCCCCGGTACCGTTCACATTAACGGTCCGCATGCAAACGTACCAATCCCCGTCAATAAATGCAACGACTATCCACAGCGATCCCGCATAAAAGACATTAAATAGGTGCTTCCATATAATGCCACAGTAATACCATCCTTCCTGTCCACAGCGTTCTGGGTGATAACAGTAACCGCCAGCACAACAGCAGCATTCAAAAGTATCGCAGCACTCACTCTCGCAGCATCTGCTCTGGCCGCTGACGCAACATCTGCATACGTAACATCTGCACATCTTCAGGAGCTGAGCGTCGACGAGGATCATTATGAAGAACAGTATGCCTATCGGCAGGCATAGGTAGAGCCAGCAGTGCAGGAGAGTTATCTCGCGAGTTGTGCAAGGGCACGTGAACACATATTTGAAAAAGATAAGCATGGCTATAACTATCAGAGCTGTCCTCATGGGCACATTTCTGAGTACATAATGTGAAAAGAACGTGTGCCGAGCCATATCTGCATGTATGCTTAACGGAACACATACAGAAGAAGCGATGCTGCTATAAAGCACCGCGGACTGATACAAATCTCAGCAGTTCAACAAACATAACACTGTCTTCCTGATATTCGCTGGTTCGTCTTCTCAGTGGATGTGGCAGAGGAAAGGGAGGGACCATTTGGATTATCCCACAACAGAAGCCTCATACTCTTTGGTTGGAGAGATGCAGCGCCCCTCTATGTTTTTAGGGGTAATTGTACTAGTAATTTCTGTAAGGACCGTTTCAACCACTGGATGGAGCCCGTCTAATGTTTTTATCACAGTAAGGTGTGTAACTTTACATTGGAAGTTATGATATTTTCCTTAAAATACAAACTTGTCACTTCACTTCGACTTTGTCCACGGTAAGATACTCTTCCGTCTGCTAATGATATGACATGACAACACTATCAAGAAGAGGCACTGCAGCAGGATTTGGATAATATCCGACTGTTTAATCTATAGTACGCAATATGATATCAATGAGGAAAAAATTATTTGTGTTGTTTTTCCTGCTTAAAATTGGACACTTTAACAAAATCAATAAACATTTTCATACATTTTTAATTAATCTATTTTTTTATAAGTTTGTTGCCTCGAGGCAACATTGTACCACAATGGAAAAATTGAAACATTTGGCATTTTCATGTAGAAAAAATAAATATATTTATTGAAAACATCAATTTATTTAACACACAAATTTATCCAGTTTTGAATGTATTAAAAGTTTCATTTTTAATAAAAAGTAACATTTTATATCCAGCTGTTGCTCTCAGGCAACATTGTACCATAGTGGAACACAAGTATTACCAAATCCTCATATCATGTTATCATATCTGTCTTCATCCTCATTTCTATCTTCTCTCTCACCCTCACTCTCTCCCTTTTATTTTCCTCATCACAGTATGACCCTTCATCATCTGCCAGTGCTACCTGTTTTATACCTTTTTGAAGTGCTATAGAAAATGTGCGGATCATAATATATGCAGATATAGTATGTGAATTATTATTCTTATAAGTGCATTACAAAATCATGTGAAAATGCAAATATATTTAGATAATTCTAACTCTTTTCTTTACAAATATAATACATTTGTATTGAAACCTGGAGGCAACACCATACCATAGAGGGTTAATTACTTTATATCAAGAGAAAGATCATAACTTCCATGTGTATGTGAATACAAGTAATATGTACAGTCGTGGCCAAAAGTTGAGAATTACATAAATATTAGTTTTCAAAAAGTTTGCTGCTAAACTGCTTTTAGATCTTTGTTTCAGTTGTTTCTGTGATGTACTGAAATATAATTACAAGCACTTCATACGTTTCAAAGGCTTTTAGCGACAATTACATGACATTTATGCAAAGAGTCAGTATTTGCAGTGTTGGCCCTTCTTTTTCAGGACCTCTGCAATTCGACTGGGCATGCTCTCAATCAACTTCTGGGCCAAATCCTGACTGATAGCAACCCATTCGTTCATAATAACTTCTTGGAGTTTGTCAGAATTAGTGGGTTTTTGTTTGTCCACCCGCCTCTTGAGGATTGACCACAAGTTCTCAATGGGATTAAGATCTGGGGAGTTTCCAGGCCATGGACCCAAAATTTCAACATTCTGGTCCCCGAGCCACTTAGTTATCACTTTTGCCTTATGGCACGGTGCTCCATCGTGCTGGAAAATGCATTGTTCGTCACCAAACTGTTGTTGGATTGTTGGAAGAAGTTGCTGTTGGAGGGTGTTTTGGTACCATTCTTTATTCATGGCTGTGTTTTGGGCAGAATTGTGAGTGAGCCCACTCCCTTGGATGAGAAGCAACCCCACACATGAATGGTGTCAGGATGCTTTACTGTTGGCATGACACAGGACTGATGGTAGCGCTCACCTTTTCTTCTCCGGACAAGCCTTTTTCCAGATGCCCCAAACAATCGGAAAGGGGCTTCATCGGAGAATATGACTTTGCCCCAGTCCTCAGCAGTCCATTCACTATACTTTCTGCAGAAGATCAATCTGTCCCTGATGTTTTTTTTGGAGAGAAGTGGCTTCTTTGCTGCACTTCTTGACACCAGGCCATCTTCCAAAAGTCATCGCCTCACTGTGCGTGCAGATGCGCTCACACCTGCCTGCTGCCATTCCTGAGCAAGCTCTGCACTGGTGGCACTCCGATCCCGCAGCTGAATCCTCTTTAGGAGACGATCCTGGCGCGTGCTGGACTTTCTTGGACGCCCTGAAGCCTTCTTTACAAGAATTGAACCTCTTTCCTTGAAGTTCTTGATGAACCTATAAATTGTTGATTTAGGTGCAATCTTAGTAGCCACAATATCCTTGCCTGTGAAGCCATTTTTATGCAACGCAATGATGGCTGCACGCGTTTCTTTGCAGGTCACCATGGTTAACAATGGAAGAACAATGATTTCAAGCATCACCCACTTTTTAACATGTCAAGTCTGCCATTCTAACCCAATCAGCCTGACATAATGATCTCCAGCCTTGTGCTCGTCAACATTCTCACCTGAGTTAACAAAATGATTACTGAAATGATCTCAGCAGGTCCTTTAATGACAGCAATGAAATGCAGTGGAAAGGTTTTTTTGGGATTAAGTTCATTTTCATGGCAAAGAAGGACTATGCAATTCATCTGATCACTCTTCATAACATTCTGGAGTATATGCAAATTGCTATTATAAAAACTTAAGCAGCAACTTTTCCAATTTCCAATATTTATGTAATTCTCAAAACTTTTGGCCACGACTGTACAATGTCTGATTTGTTTAATAAATATTCCAGGTGTTTCCTCGAACACGTTTATGTTGATACGCAAAAAGAAAGACTGACGCTATAGTGTTCATCATGTGATTGATATTGATATTTACTGTAGGATTTCTTTTTCTTTTTCTTTATTTCGGGATGTTTCAGACACAGTGGCATCACGACAGTGATTGAAAACTGTACTGTGGTGGTAGATGTGAAGAATGTGCCTTATAAAGAGCAGAAGCGGACTTAGTAATTTGGTGGCCAGGTATGGGGCCCTAGCAGTCAAACTTTGAAAAAGTCAAAACACTCTCTATATTTTTTTTTCTTTTGTTTCTTTTTTCTTTCTACAATTGTAAATAAAATGCATGTTAAAAATATCTGGAACTTTTATTTTCTCAATGTAAAATTGAATACAATTGAATTCACAAATAAAAAAAAAAAACTAAATTCACAAACAAACTATTTACAGTTAAAGGTGCAATATGTAAGAATTTTGCAGTAAAATATCCAAAAACCACTAGGCCAGTGTTACATATTTTGTTCACTTGAGTACTTACAATATCCCAAATGTTTGCAACTATTTGTAAATCGTGAGAAAATTGCAATTTTAACCAAGGCTCCGGCACCTGTGAGGAGTCGCCTGTCAATTGCGTCATACCCACGTTAACCCTCGGTCTGCCTCTGTTTCCGGTTTTGTTTTGTAGAAACCATAGAAACACCAATATTACACGTTTTAATAGACAAGGGAACATCTGTTTTGATATATTTATAGACAGAAAACGAATTGTTGTTATATAGCTTAACACGTTTAGTCTTATTGTTTAAATAAATTTTCTTGATTTTTTGCGAGTACTATGCTTCACCATGCCTCAGAGAAAAACACTGTTTTGTGAAGTAGCTAACATAGCATAATCAGATGCAGCTTTATTTTTATTAACAGTAATACAAAATATTCCCCATCATACAATACGTTTTAAAATTAATTGCATGCCATTTATCAACACAAGCCATCCAGCATTTATGATGATATTCTAAAATCGATCAGCTTACTGCAGTGTGTCTCAAACAAGTGTCTCACAGCAGCCGCCGAGGGAACACACAGAGTAACGTTATAACATCATTTTCAATTCTCTAAAATGTATCTAACATGATAAACAGAGCTGCGTTACCTTATACTCATGACTGGAAAAGCGGAAGCAGCGCCGGCGACTCTGACATAATAAAAGTTCCGTTGCTCGTGAGGCGTGTGTTGTGCAATCGCTCCAGCAGAAATGCATGGGTGAAATTTTGTTTCTTAAAACATTAAAACAGTTTTAATTTCTAAGTGATTAATTAGGTATATATTTACACTATAAACAGAAATGAAAGAAAACTCAATGTTTTCTTTCTGAAAACATTGAGTTTTGATTTCTAAGTTTCTCACAAATGATCATTGGGTGTATGTAATTGGGAAATTATTGTGTAATTTAAATGGAAACACAAGTGCTGTTAGTTTTGAGTGATATGTATAATGTAGAAAAGTGTGTTGGCTGTGGCTGAATGTTGGGTGGTTGCAGAAGTTCCTGAAGTGGCTGAGGATGATTGCTGGGTGGTTGCAGAGGTTCCTGGGATGTCTGTGAATGAATGTTGGTTGGTTGCAGTAATTTCTGGAGTGGCTGAGGATAATTGTTGGGTGGTTGCAGAGGTTCCTTGGGTGGCTGTGGATGAATGTTGGGTGGTTGCAGAGGTTCCTGGAGTGGATGTGGGTGAATGTTGGGTGGTTGCAGAAGTGTGAAAGTGAAGTGACGTGGCCAAGTATGGTGACCCATACTCGGAATTTGTGCTCTGCATTTAACCCATCCAAGTGCACACACACAGCAGTGAACACACACACCGTGAACACACACCCGGAGCAGTGGGCAGCCATTGCTGCGGCGCCCGGGGAGCAGTTGGGGGTACGGTGCCTTGCTCAAGGGTCTCACCTCAGTCGTGGTATTGAGGGTGGGGAGAGCGCTGGACATTCACTCCACTCACCGACAATCCCTGCCGGACCTGAGATTCGAACCCATGACCTTTGGGTTACAAGTCCGACTCTCTATCCATTAGGCCAGTCATCCACAGCCACTCCAGAAGGTCCTGGAGTGGTTGTGGATGACTGTTGAGTGGTTGCAGAAGGTCCTGGAGTGGCTGTGGATGACTGTTAAGTGGTTGCAGAAGGTCCTGGAGTGGCTGTGGATGACTGTTGAGTGGTTGCAGAGGGTCCTGGAGTGGCTGTGGATGACTGTTGAGTGGTTGCAGAGGTTCCTGGAGTGGATGTGGGTGAATGTTGGGTGGTTGCAGAAGGTCCTGGAGTGGCTAAGGATGATTGTTGGGTGGTTGCAGAGGTTCCTGGGATGGAGGTGTATGAATGTTGGGTGGTTGCAGAGGTTCCTGAAGTGGCTGATGATGATTGTTGGGTGGTTGCAGAGGCTCCTGAAGTGGCTGATGATGATTGTTGGGTGGTTGCAGAAGTTCCTTGAGTTCCTTGGGTGTCTAAGGATGATAGGATGATAGTTCCTGAGGTAACTGAGGACAAGCTGTTGGATGATTCAAAATGTAGGGTGTCTGTGGATATTAGGTTTGTCAGTTCTTTAGACAAGTTATTCAAGTCTATATCATTTTCAAAGTTAGCTCTGACAATACCCTTAAATTTTTCTTTAGCCATTTTTTTTGCCAACAGTTGCAATCTCATCTCTGCAGATGTTATTTTCTCCTCTTCATACAAAACTTCAAATAGACACTTGTAGTAGCTTTGTTTATATAAGTGATAAAGCTGATAAAACATGGAAAACAATACAAAACATCCTGGTACGCCAAAGAGGAGTCCTAAGCCAATTACCTATGGACAAAAAACAAAACAAACAAAAAAAACTATTATAAATATACTCAGAAGTAGATTTAATTATAAAGTTTTTAAATTATCAGTTCATTGCTAATGATTGGAATTAGAGATGCACTGATGTATTGGCCAACAGAAGCTATTATTATCACTATCGGCCAATTGTTTAAAAAGTGCTGATGACCAGGGCCAATTATAAATGTGTTCAGACTGCAACTCATACATACTGTGTGTGAAGAACGCATTAACAGTTTAAAAATAGTGATGTTAATGCAGGCTCTTTTTGACCCTAGGTATCACCCATAGTTCAAGCCAGGGTTGCCAGGTCTGCGTTTTTTTTTTTTTTTTTTTTTTGCTACATCAAATATTATTTGTAGTGCCTCCCATCCAATAATCACAAAAAGCTTTGTGCTTTTTATGAAAGTTTCAGTTTTCAAATTCTGTTCATTTTATCATAAATTCAAACAATAAATGGCGTTTTGACGCTCTTAAATGTGACATGTCAGATCGCTGTAATGCCTCAGTTCAGGTGGCAGCACGGAGTGCGATTCTTTTCTTCTTCTTCAATACAAGTTATATCTCGAAAAACATGCATGAACATCTTATGTTGTAAGGTATGTTGAAAGATACAGTACAGCTTACTGGAATGTATCATGTCTCATGTAATCACTTTATTTGTGTTTCAACTGTGGAAAGACGTCAATAAAACAGCTTGTGAACAATATGTCACATCATGTCACATTTACCTCAGGAATGTAAAATCCTGTTAAATGGTAACTAAGTTCTTACTATACACTTTGCCAAAATTTTTTTAAATGTTTTTAACATTGCATTGTATGTATTTTACTGTAAAATCTGTTAAATCTGTTTTACTTTTGTCACTGGAGTAAGTACATGTAGTAGCTTGTAACTATGTCACCGTTAAATAAAGTGTTACCAATCAAGTTCAGCTCCAACCCTGATCAGTCACACCTGAATCAGCTAATAATTTCTTTAGCGTTACTTGAAAGCTACAGTCAGGTGAGTTTGTATAAGGGTTGGAGCTAAACTCTGTAGGACAGTGGCCCTCCAGGACCGAGTTTGCCCATTCCGGAGGTAGGTAGATCTCCAGAAGCAGGATTGGACACCCCTGATATAATTCATGTCCCTGCATGACACATAACATATGATTACATTTATTAGGGCCCAAGCTCCCCCTAGAATGGAATCTGAAATCATGGACATATACTAACATGTACATGTATGAAACTCGGTACACATAGATCTCATTGGGCTGAACAACTTCTGCACTCTATGTCATTAACTCTATGTCATTAACTCAAGTCAGCTATTTAGGCTTGTTCGAAAAACGCATGCTTTCAAATGTGATATACTCCTCCTAGGGAATTCATCCAATCACCACAAACTCGGCCAGTATGAAGTCAAGACATTGAGGATGCCAAATTGCGAGCCGATTTTTGATATTTCAAACAGTTTGGCCGCAGCATTGAAACAAATTAATGGTGAGAAATGGGAAACGGGAAGTGTGTTATAACTTCTGTATAAATTGACTGATTTTGATGAAACTTCAGCTGCCTGTTAGTTGTATGAGGCCGATAACATGGCTGTGACTATTGAGAGTCAAAGTCATAGTGCCACCAACTGCCAGCAGGAATTGTGTCACTTTCAAAAATGCTTTTAAATTGCAATAAAAAGACAAAACACAGCAGATCTAGGGCTTTGAAAGGATTCTTGATATCTTAAATACTGTTGCCATGGCAATGAACCAAACTTAAATAATAAAACTTTTTGGATGTTTTTGAGCCTCTTAGCATGCTTTAAATTGCATGAAACTTGACACATAAGGCCAGTAGATGGACAAAGCCTAAGAAATAGGTGGGGAGGAGGGCCTCTATAGCACCACCTCTTGACAAAAATTTGTGTGTGTGTGGAGGTGGGGTAGTTTTACATATATTGTTCTTATTGAGCTAGACAACTTTCTTACAGTCAGTTACAGTCATTAGCTCCGACCAACAGAAAGTCAGCTATTTTGGTTTGGATGTGGATGTTTTGAAAATCAGGCTCTGCATTTTAAACTACTACTCCTAGGGGATTTATATGATTCACACCAAACTTTTTCAACATGATGAAAAGATATTGAAAATGGTACATTTTTAATGGATATTGGATATCTCAAACGGTGTTGCCATGGTGAGGGATTAAAATAATGACAATAATGGAAAAAGGAAGAGTCTCATATCTTGACATAATTATTTTACATTTAGGCCCAATCCCAATTCTACCCCTTACCCCTTCCCCTTTCCCCTTCCCCTTTGTTTCGCGCGTTCACGTGAAGGGGTACGGGTGTCCCAATTCTCATTTGGTTGGAGGGGAATGGGTAGGGGGAAGGGCCAGGTAGCCCTTCAAACGAAGATTTTTCGGGACCACACTTTAGACGAAGGGGTATGATAAATTTCCAACATGGCCGACCGAGCGAGCAGAGAGACCCATAAATGTAAGTATTTTTTTACGGTAAACAGTATTTTAGTAATAAATAATCAATTGTTTTATGTTGCCTTTAATCTTGTGTTCATGTATATGTTATGTTCTCCGAACAAAGATTTGTTAAAATCGCTATGAAAAAAGTTTGCTAATGTTTTTTACTTTATGATAGTTCCACAACATATTTTTTTATATTTTATTGAAACCCGCGTTGATTTGACAACATAAATTCAAATCCGGTGGCAGCTAACTTGTCTTTTTGCCGCATGCCTGATTAATGTATTGTTTTGTTGTGGTTACGTCCATAAATACGTGTACGTTACATGATATAAACAAAAAGTGCATTCAGTTTGCGTGCTTATTCATCAGTATTGTATGTTCTGTATCAACCAGGGACTCCTGAGGAAACACGCAGGCTCATACGTTTTGATGACGTGTAACGGTCTAGTAGTTGTGTCCCATTTCTTAGGGGAATATTTTCAGCCCTACCCCTTGACACTCTGTTTTAAGGGGCAAGGGGAAGGGGAAGGGGTATAAAATAGAATTGGGATTGGGCCTTAGTCTGCTATTTAGGGTTATTTGGAAAACGCATGCTCTGGAATGTGATATACTCCTCCTAGGCATTTCATTCAATCGTTACCAAACTCGGTCATCATGAAGACTGATTTGGAAGAAACCTTAGCTGCATATTTGTTGTAGGAGGCCAATCCACCTCACTCCCTCAGTCTCACTCTTTCTTTGTATGTGTGTGTGTGTGTGTGTGTCTTTTTTACAGTCTTGCAGGTTTAGAGTTTAACCCTTTCATTGCTGTGTGCTTAAGACTGCATTATAGGATAGGAAATCTCATAGGCCTTTGCTTCTACAAATTGAATAACAAAATAAAGTCATAGAACCAGTTCATTTGCAGTGCACTGACTATATAGTTTTATATAATTAGTTTAAATGGGTCATGAATTGAGAATTGAGTTTTTGATATATAAGAGGGGTCATCGTATACTATAAGAATATCCTGTATGTTTCAGAACTGAAAACTTCCTTGTTAGTCCAATAAAAGCTTTTGTTGACACCAGGCCCATCGAATGACTGATCCTGGAATGTACCTATAGATAGATGAAACCCTGCCTCCATAGAAGAAATGAATGCCTACTTCATCATTGCAATGTTAGCCCTGCCCACTGGCATGTTAGTAAGATGCAGGGGCGGACTGGCCATCGGGAGTACCGGGAGTTTTCCCGGTGGGCCGCTGGACAATGTGGGCCGGCCCGTTGCAACGTAAATATATATTATGAAGAATGAATTATAGTAAGTTTACGTAGTCTATATCCTTCCGTCAGCCCAGACGAATTGTTTGCGCGGGCGCGGCCCACTTGAGGCAAAACTCTATAATCTGTTTAGGGTGACCAATCTGTCTAAAAGCGCTCGTCAATGTCAAAATGTTTGAGATATCTAATCAAATTAAAGGAGGTGGGATTTACTGTCCACAGTAACCGAGCAGCATGGCACTTTTTAATGCTTGAAGAATACGAGCCGAGGTAAGATAAGCAGCTGAACATGACAATATACAGCAATATTTGCCTACTGTTTACGATAAAAATAAATAAATAAATAAAATAAAATAAAAACTGTTAAACGATGGACATTCATTTCCAGGGATGCACAACCTTTTTGGATTTTTCATATTTTAATGCCATTTACATTATTCGTCACACAATGCACAAATATTGCCTTGACGACCACCAGTCGGGTTTCAAGAGTGGCCACTCAACTGAGACTGCCCTGCTCTCAGTCACTGAAGCCCTGAGACTGGCACGAGCAACTTCAAAATCATCAGTACTCATCTTGCTGGATCTGTCTGCTGCTTTTGACACAGTTAACCACCAGATTCTCCTGTCAACACTCATGTCGAAGGGGCATCTCGGGAACCGCACTCCAGTGGTTTGAGTCTTACCTCTCAGGTAGGTCCTTCAGGGTATCATGGAGTGGTGAGGTGTCCAGGTCACATCATCTTGCTACTGGGGTACCTCAGGGCTCTGTGCTTGGACCACTTCTCTTCTCCATCTACATGTCATCACTAGGATCTGTCATTCAAGATCATGGTTTCTCCTATCACTGTTATGCTGATGACACACAACTCTACCTCTCATTCCAACCAGATGATCCGACGGTTGCTGGTCGCATCGCAGCCAGCAATTATTCAGTTTTACTAATTAAGTACTTAGTTCAGTCAACTTAAAGATTTAAATACACTGAACTTAAAGGTGCTCTAAGCGATCCTGGGTGGAGTAACTTCCTGTTGACGTTCGAAGTGTTGTCAAACAAAACAGAGGCTAGATAGACCCTCCCTCCACCTCCTCCTCCCCCTCCCCTCCGTGCTTCCTGAAATAGTCATGAACACGCATTTAAAATATTTCTTGTCGGTTATTGGCTGGAGCATGTTTATTATGTTTTGTGGTTCAGACTGCACCAGTTTGTTTTTGTTCACGTTTTTGGAGCTTGTGGCGACTACAGAGACCGCGTTTTTTTTACAGTGTGTTCAGGGGACAGGCAGCTAGCGGATAGTGAGGAGATGTTTGCTGTATTTGACAAAAAATGTTTTGGCCTAAAAACGCATGACATCGCTGACATCGCTTTAATGTTAAAATAGTTTTCAAAAAAATCTTGTTCACATTATGTAGAAACTGCCTTAAATTTATCAAGCATTTTTTACGCAGAGTTGCAACAGTGGACCATACTTTTATTTGTATTTATTTAACTGGAGTTGAAAGTAATAAAGTTGGTGGATGGTGGAAAGTGTTTGCTTTAGTGGGCTCCATCTTGACTTTTAACGTCAGTGTTTCTCTGGCTGCCGTAACGTGTTTATAAAACACAACTGTTATGACTAATTTTTTTATTTCATAAAACACTTTTTGCACAACACAACGCACAATTCTCTATGTAACACACAAAAATCTAAAAGGAAGTATCTTCATTTCCTTTTTCAAACACAACCCATCAAAATGCCACACTAATTCATCAGTGTCTCACACTAACTCCTCACATGCGCAAACATTTATTGCTTTACTTAACACCAACCAATCATGGCTTTAGAATAGGCCTATAAATAGGCCAAAGGTCAAGTTATAGGTTTTGAGCAACTTTTCTGTTGTCAACTTGCTTCCATATTCATCATTTCTAAACCCAATTGAAGATTTTTTTTCCTCCACATGGTGCTGGAAAGTGCATGTGGAGGCATGTGTAGACACTGACGCAGCTTCCATCCAAGCTTGGATACGCAAGAGAGAATATAGTATGTCACATGGATGAAGTATTGTGGCTGGACCCGCAGCCAGGAGGAGAGATGGAGCCTAGATACACCCAACCATCTCGCCCACCAAAAAACACACACACAACAAACACATGTTGGGTTTCCATATGGGACATTCCCTAGGCATAATGGTTTTTATACTGTACAAACTGTATATTCTATCTATCTACACTAACCTTACCACTAGACCTACCCATGACAGAAAACATTCTGCTATTTTAGATGTTCAGAAAACATAATTCTGTATGATTTGTGTATAAGCTTGTTTCTTCACTTTAAAAATGTTCCCACAAAGTCAAAATGCACTGGTATTACTTTACAGGGGGAGCATTTTTGCTCGTTTTTTTGGTTGCTAGTTTTTTTTGGTCCAACTACACATGGTTGATGTACTGTACAATACTGTTTTCAAAACCTCAAATGCTTGCAGTAAAAAAAAAGTTTCAATCTTGCTTTCATGCTTAACATGAATTTTTCAACATCTCTCTGCCACTTTCAATCTTGTACATGAAAAAATATAGTTTGGGTGTATTTTATTATTTTTATTTGGATTTTATTGGATTTATTTGGATGTTCTGTGTGTTTTTCAAAATAAATGAATTGAATTCATTTTGAGTCTGCATTCATCATTCACAGCTGTTGGAATAGCCTTTAAATTAGTTTGGGCAAATGAGGACATAAATTAGGTTAAACTACTGCATGTCCGCCCATAGAAAAATAAATAAATATAAAAATTACCAACTGATTACCAACACACAACTACTGATACACAAGGTTGCCACAACGTCGCAGTTACTAACTGGCAACGTAACAAAGTTACGTTGTGGCAACGTATCATAATTTCACTCTTCCGGTTGCACGGTTTCCACGACAAAAGTTTGGTCACCAAATTACGTTGCAGTTACGTAACAGTTACGTATTTTGGTTTAGCTGGGTGAGGCTAATATTTATGTATTTATATTTATTTATATTTGTAAAACACAATACATTTGTTACTCCTCTGCGTTCTTGCTCAAACAGGCATTTGTATTTGCACATTGCTTTCTGTTTGTTTGTGAATGGAGTTTTCCCTTTGCAAAGCATATTGAGTTTGTTTGCAAAATTCTGGATTTGTTTGTTTTATTATGGCACAAAATTCACATGATAATTATTGACTGTTTTTCTTCTATTTCAACAGCAAAAAATATATATAGTTCCAAACAAAAATCACATCACAACCATTTGTCTCACAGCATTTAACACTCAGTAGTGTGTTACATGCATTACTGAAAGATTCAGGATTTTAAAAATATCGGCTGAGTCAAAGATTTAGTGGCCCATTCGTAAACAACTGCCTAATTCTTGAATAAATCAGCTGTTTGAACGAATCGTTTTATAGAATGAATCTTAGTCATTAGACAGTAATTTTCCCCCACCTACTGGCAGGTTAATTTCATCCATTAAAAAAATAACATTAGGCCTATTTAATGCATTATTTTGTAGCCTAGTTTTTCAGTGTACATTATTTTAATTGATATTATTATTGATTCTAATTTATTGAACAAATTTAAGAATTTGAAATAAAAGATGAAGCATTAATTTAAGAAGATTAAGGATGATAAAGAAAAAATGCTCTCGTGGTAAATGTCATATGTCAGATTTAAATATGTAAAAGATAATAGAACCCAACAAACCCCAATTTAACCCGTTTGGTCCATGTAGCCTATTTTTGCGTTAACCACGTCAAGAAAAACAAAAAAGGAACGGTTGTTGTATTTTCAAATGCTGGTGAATACCAAAATTTTAATTAAAACCGAGTACACAAATTTCATGTGCACAAAATAAATATTGACTTCTTTTCAGATTTTTGTTTATTACGTTTAGCATCTTTATAAACCAAAATTTAAAAAAGGACAGATTAAAGTCGAAGAAATGTCAATTTACAAGTATTCTTATGTAAAATTGTTTCTCTGTCTCTGAAACATGATAATACTTGACTTGATTCCCACCCCATTCTCACTCACGAGGGGTCCGATACTGCCGCATGTCCAAGAGATTCTGGCGAAGCGGGACATTCTTAACGTGCTTAACGTGAAAAATGCTTAATGTGGCTTAATGTAGGTGAGGAGCAAATTCACTACACCTTATAAGCAGACCATGAACATAATTAATAACACGTTAAGCATTTTCCTAGAAAATAAAACAGTTACGAAGAAAACACTTAACTAATGCGTTAAGACACTGATATTAAATGACCAATAAAGAAATACAGACAATGCAGGTCAGGCCGAAGGCGCTTTCAACGTTAAGCGTTTCCACTTAGAAAACCGTTAGAAACGGTAACATAAAAATATTGTCTTTCCACTTGTTTACGTTGCCGTTGCCTTAGCAGATGCTGTTGATGTCAAGAAAATGTGCGAGAAAATAGTTTCTCCCTGGTTGTTGTTTTAGTATGATTAAGCCACGTAAAGCGTTAATGTCCAGCGAGGCGGCCGCATTGCTTTCAATGAGAATTGAGAAATATTTCATGTCAAAACTCCACTGAGGCAAAGGGCATGGGAATTTTGACTTCATGAAAATCACATATTGGAGTATAATTTTGCCATCATAACATATGCGCTTTAGCACCTGTGTGCAAAACACTGTAAATTAAATTTAGCATTTTTACATAGCCTATTAAAAAACAAGTTGTATCATTTATATTATTTTTAACAAAATAATAATCTTGCATCAAGAAAATTTGCTTGTATCTGCTAATTCTATTCATCGGTGTTAAAATAAAAAACAAAGAAACCTAATTTTCCATGTTTCATTTCTGGTTTAAAAAAAGGAAAAACGAGTGGATGCAAAAGTACACGGACCCCGTTTAAACAAATATCTCAGACCCTATGTTTTTTTGTTTGTTTTTTTGTTTTGTTTTTTGTTTTGCAAAAAATCTGTAATCATATTTTTCTTTGTTGTATGGAACAAATTCATAATTTAATTACCACAAGTTAATTTAGCATTAGTATTTATATTACTGGATGGTAAATAACTTACCTGTGATTCAGCCAGAGAATGTTTTTTCTTCTCAGATTCCTCAGCAGTAAGTTTATCATCTTTTTTACAAGGAATTTGATCATATGAGTGTGTGATGTTTTTTTCTGTTAGCTTAAAGCAAACATAAGCGTTACCATCAATAAAAATTGTTACAATCCATAATACAGAAAAAAATAGGTTTCTAAAAAAATGTTTACAAGCAATCTGCCAGCATACTTCGGAGCAGAGACAGCAACAACACCGTTTTACCATGATTGTACATGCTGTAGTAGTAAAAGTCAGTATTGAAAAAAGTCCGAAAGATGGAAGAAACAAATACAATCCACAGAACAATTGGTTGTTAAATGCATTACATGGGCATTCAAAGTCCAGTTTGAAAGTGTACTGAAAAACAAGAAATATAAAAACAATTGCAAATGCACTGCTAGGGCCGATCAGATTCTTCAGAAAAGAGGATTCAACAGATAGATGTTCTGTGTGTTGCATGTTTACAGATCCTTCCTGCTCAGAAATGTTTGAAGTACTGAAACACGCTTTATGCCCAGACACGTTTTAGTACCACCAGGTACTTACAAAACAGCTACTCAGTTCTCTCCTCCCCTTAATGCCATAATCATGACAGCAGATACGTTTAAACAAACTTTTTGATCATTTTAGCATTTGTAAAAATATTTTAAATTGAGCCAGAGTACAAAAATCTGTATTTAAAATTCTGGCGGTTTCAAGGTTTCTCTCTTTAATTTCTTTTTACAGGACCTTTATTGGGGCTTATTTTACTGTCAAGAGTACAGATAACATAAAAACATTGTAAGGACAACAACAAATTTACTTTAAAAAAATGTGGTAATTAAATCGATTTATAAAACAATTTAGCTAATCTTAAAGTATAATCAAATTAATATTTAAAAAAAAATTGGCAAGTTTACTGTTTAAATTTAAAACATGTATGAAAACTTGTGACATTCCTTTAAAATAATGTTTTAATTTATTTATTTATTATCACTTTAAGAAGTACACCATAATTTATTTAAGTTCGACCAAACTTTTATTTTGGCGGGTTGTAATGAAGACCCGTGTAGTAATAATAATACAGTAATTTTATTGTTATGTAATGAGACACAAAGGTTGAGGATCCAAACAGTAGGCCTATTTATTGGAAGGGCAATCCACACACAAACATATAAAAGTTACGATTTTATATATATCCTGTGTGTGTATTCCCAGAAGGCAACGTTATCAGGACCTTGTGCAACGTTCCCTAAAAGTTCTCAAATGGTGAAGAAAATTCTGAACCTTTACAGAACATTCGGGATGTTCCTAAAACGTCCTCTTTTGGTAATGAAAGTGCTGCAGTTTAGAGTTCCTTATATGACTTTAGGGGGACGTTTTCTTTTGGTTATTTTATGGTCAAAAAAAGAACGTTACAAAGAGGACATTTGGGACATTAACAGAACGTTCCCACATGGTCCTCTGTTGGTCATTTAATTACGTTCCCGATAGGAGTTTAGGGGAACGTTCTATTTTGGTTATTTTATGGTCATGCAAGAACGTTACAAAGAGGACATTTGGGAAGTTATCAGAACGTCCTATAGTAAAAGTCCCCTAAACATTGCCAGAACGTCCTGAATGTTCCCTGAAGGTCCATCAAATAACGTGTTTAGGAGACTATTACTATAGGACGTTCTGTTAACTTCACAAATGTCCTCTTTATAATGTTCTTGCATGACCATAAAAAAAATAATAACTTTCAATATATCAACGTAGGACAGGTTCTCATGCATTGTCATTTGACTACATGAAAGAAAACACTATATTCAAAGATCGCTGAATAAAACCACTGATAAAACCAACAATGATCAAGAATCCAGACACATCTGATCAGAATTTAGTTTTCTCACAATTTTTTTGTTGTATCAAATGCTTTAGATAAACACAGCTAACAATTGAAGAAAATATAAAGACAAATTGTCAAGGGTCAGGAGCCCAACTAAAGCAAGCGCTTACCTCCGTAACGGTGACATTTATAAATTTTGATAAAACATCAACACCTCATTAAGAAGATTTGTATGAAAGAAACAAATTCAGAGTGGTATGTAATAAGTAAAGATGCAGAGATCTAGAGAGATCTGTTAGTGTTTAATGTTGTTTCTGTTATCTGAGTTTTGTGAGGTTACCATTGTGCTGGAGAGTAGAGCCTGTGCTTCAGTCAGTGATGATCCAGAAACACTGATGTTCTGCTGCATGTGGCTTTATTTAAAGACAGTAACTGTGTAGTTGCTGATGCAGTGATACAGCAGTTACATTAGCTCATGCATGTGCTGTTGTCAGCTAATGACTTACTGCAAGTGATTTGCAATTTAAAGAAAAGGTTTCATAATAATAATCCAGAAATTACCTGTAAAGAGCTTTTTTGTTTTTTGTAAGACCTTTAAGAAAAAGTAGTTTTTGTTTGAACAGCTATTTTTATTAGTCAATTTAGCTCTAATTTTCAATTCAATTTTTTGACAAGGGCAGCAGGGACGTTCTGACAACATTTCCAAATAAAGTATGGTTCCCTAAACGTTCAGAGAACGTCTTGAATGTTCCCTGAAGGTCCACCAAATAACGTCCCCCAAACCTTAAAAGAACTCCACATCTTGACCGTCTGTGAACATACTGGGAACGTTACTTAACACCAATGGGGACATTCTGAGAATGTTCTGGGAACGTACAATTTCTAGCAGGGTTAAAACCCCCTTGTAACCTTTTAAATATTTTTAAAAAGCTTAAACACTAAAAATGATAAACATTTATTAATTTGTCATAAAATGTATATTTTACTCAAGCATTTCAGAATTAACCATTGTTTTTCATAATATATAATACCCATTACATGGTTGTACACTAGATTGCATGAATTAAGCAAATTCAGAGCCATCAAACCCAAAAACAAAACACAAAAGTTATTTATTTAATTTTAATAAAATGTACTTCTCCCCCCAAGTAGCAAAAGCATCATATACTAGCTGTACTTTGCTCTAAAGAGTGTAAATTGAACAGCAGGTACATGATGACCAAATAAATCTTAAATCTTAAAAAAAAATCAAATCTCCATAAACATGCAATTAATTACAAGACTCTTTTTGTCCAGACACTCATTAAGAAAAATGTCCATATCATCCTTAATTTGGAAGAAAAACACTATAGGCTCTTTGGCCAATTGTCTGTCATCATCCATTTCGGCCTGTGAAAGTTGAAGAAGGGCTTTTTCCTGGTCTTCCTCTTTCAATATCAGAGAGCACAGCTCTTCCACTAAACTCTTGAAGACTTTTGGTTGTTGTGCAGCCATTCAAGTGCAGCACAGAGGTCTTCTGCGATCCGTGGCTCCTTCATGTGAGAAGGGTACAAACAAATGGGATGAAATGTTAGAAGTGTATTTAACAATACTTTGTGTTGTAGTCAGGATGCAGAACAGCATGTATAATAAAGTTTTGACATTCTGTTTTTCTCATGTTTATATAATGGAGACATAAATCATACCCTGTCACTAATGAAATTAATGTTCAGTTCAGTTTTCTTTTTTTTTTCTTTTTAAAAAAAAAAAAGGCAAGCAATTCACATGGCTTTTCACACTGCACTTAACCCCGGGTTATCGTTGTCCTAAACACCACTTTTAACCGTGGGTAAAGTAACGCTCCACATATTGCATGTATTTTTATGTGCTTTTGACAGTCACAGAAACAGCACAAAATTCAGCATTGAAAGAAAAAAACAACAAATGCTGACAGAAAATGCAACAATTGCAGTGCATAAAATATTGTTTCATTCTTTTATAGTCTGAAATGTCCATTCAGGATAAACTTGATAGTGAAGTTGACTATATGTAACTATAGCCCACAGTCAACAGAGCCGGTCAACTGTTGTGGAACATTCTAAAACAATAGAATTATTTTTAAGTTATTCCTGAAAAGATTTGACAGATATGACAAGACACTATATCTGTATAAGTAGCTTATGTGTTAATGAAAGTCTTATGAAACTAACCTTGTTTTTGATCAGCTTCCATTGTCCTGGGGTGATTCTGCTTGTCAATTTACTGCATTGCAAAATCAAAACAGAAAAACTTAAATATATAACCATAAAAATTGCATAAAAGAGACAAGTTTCATTGTTCTAAATTCAAAATTACTACTTAGTGAAGTGAAGTGAAATTACATTTCACTGCATTGCAAAAACAACATTTTAAATTCAGAATACAAAAGAAACGTTCATACCTCCATAGACAACAGCCATTTTGGAGTAAATTTGAAGGTGTGCATTCAACTTGTGCCGTCTGGTCGGTTTAAGAACACTGGGCAGTGGAAACTGTTGCAGCACGTTTTGCATCGCTGTAAAGGAAGTAAAGCGGAGCATCTCCCAATACTAATATGCCTCTAAAAATCCACAAAAACATTGGTCAGTATTGTAAAATGTAACTAATGAAATAACATACAGCACCAACAACAAAGTAAAATCACAAACCATGAATATGTAACCACCCAGGTGAAAAAAAAACACTATATTGTTTTTGAACCATACTGTAGTAAATTGTAATATACTGTATATATAATATTTACAACACTTTGTTCATGAATGCTACAGAATACTGTGGTATTAACTATAGTGAACTGATAAACTGTTATAAATACTGTAGTATACTTTAGTTTTTACTTCAGTAAACTGTAGTGTATATTGTAGTATAATATACCCTAAAGTTGTAGAAAACTTACAATATTGGGTAAAGTAATTTGTTTATATTACTATAGTTGTTATATTATCACAGCAACTATAGAATTACCACAATAAATTAATTTACGTACTTATAGTACTCTAGTATGGTTTAAAAACACTATAGTGTTTACTATGAATTACTATAGCATTTTTTCACCTGGGCGCAAGCAACATGAGACGATTTGTAAAATATCAAAAGACGCGATAAAGTGACTTTGAAGCCCATTTACAAAATATTTGAGTCATGTTAAGTGTTAACGATCATTTAAATACACAAAAAGTAAACGTGATCGATTAAAAACACAACACAAAGAAACTTTTACCGTGTTCTTTTCTTCCGCCACGATTGTGTTTGTTTGTCGCTAACTCCGCCCACATCCAGCGTGAGACTGTTACTCTGCCCACTTCTGGCCTCAGGCTGTTAGTCTGGCACTGTCGTCCTCAGACTGTCATGACGTATGGTTCTGCGGTTCTGCTGTTGGTTATTGTTGCATTCAGCAGCTCACAGAAACTTTTATGCCTGGAACCTATTCGCCGCTCAGAGCATTTCCGAAAATGCTAGGTCTCATGAGCTCAGCATCACCAGCCCTGCAATTGGGTTTATTACTGTATGCGCCCACTGCAGTTCTGGCTGAAACCGCGGGTCCTGCCCCAAGCCTGGCAGCACGGTCGTTGCTTGCGGAAGGTGAACCCTGGGTCCTTGGAAGAACCCCTTCTGGTTCAAACAGGGTATGGCTGTAGGGACTATGTGCAAGAGGAAAGTCGTTTTCACAGACGCCTCCAAGATGGGCTGGGGAGCTCTATGCGACAGCCACTCGGCCTTAGGCGCTTGGAGCAGCCAGGAAAGCAAGCTTCATATCAACCACCTGGAAATGATGGCAGTATATCAAGCTCTCCAGTCTTTCCTTCCTCTCCTGGCGGGACACCATGTCCTGATCAGATCAGACAATAAGACAGTGGTGTCCTTCATAAATTGCCAGGGCGGGCTCTCGTCCAACCCCCCTTTTCACTCTAACGAAAACCATCCTAGTGTGGGCCAAACACAACCTGCTCTCACTCAGAGCAGCACATGTTCAGGGCGTGCTGAACAAAGGGGCGGACATGTTGTCCTCTATGGAGGAGCCAACCATGGTTCTCAGACCTGTCTCAGCGATCGTCCATGGAGCCATGGCCGATCCCGACTGAAACGAGACATCCTCTCTCAAGCGAGAGGGACAGTTTGGCACCCCAAACCCGAGCTGTGGGCTCTCCATGTATGGCTCCATGACGGGAGCCTTCAAACCTCCCTGAAGATGTTCTGAACACTATCTCACAAGCAAGAGCTCCATCAACGAGACTCTACTCCCTAAATGGTCAGTCTTTGCTGCCTGGTGTACAGCCCGGGGGGAAAACCCATTTACTTGTGACATATCTCTGATATTGTCTTTCCTTCAGGACTTAATGGATAGGGGCCATACTCCTTCTACTCTTAAAGTCTATGTCGCCGTAATAGCTGCCTCCCATGCTCCCGTAGCAGGGCAGTCAATAGGAAAAAACAACCTTGTTTTGTGTTTCCTAAAAGGGCCTAGGAGGCTGAACTCTCCCCACCCCGCACGGTTCCCACCTGGGACCTGTCTTTGGTTCTCAGAGGCCTTAAGGGCCCTCCCTTTGAACTCCTCCAGACTGCCGACTTGCATCCTCTAGAGCTAAAAAAAGCCTTACTGCTAGCCTTAGCATCAGTAAAGCGAGTGGGAGATTTGCAGGCGCTCTCTGTGAGCCCCTCCTGTCTTGAATTTGACTCCAAAGTTGTCCTGAAACCAAGACATGGATATGTCCCGAAGGTTCTATCCACAACCTGTAGGGCACAGATGGTCATTCTCTCTTCACTTCCTCCATCCCAGGATGATCAGGAGTTGAACCTACTCTGTCCAGTCAGGGCCCTGCAGACTTACATTGATCGTTTTGCCTCTTTTCGTCAGTCGGAACAACTCTTTGTCTGCTTCGGTGTCACTACGAAAGGTCTTCTGGTCACGAAGCTTAGGTTATCCAGATGGATAGTCTATGCTATAGCGCTCACTTACTCCTCCTTGGGCCTGCAATGCCCTATAGGTATTAGAACGCACTCCACAAGAGGCATCGAGAACTTCTTTGGTATGGCTCACTGGCCTGTCAGTTGCGGAAATTTGTGAGGTGGCCAGCTGGGCCTCGCCGTCCATGTTTGTCAGGTTTTTATAACCCGGACGTCCCTGCATTACAAACACAAGTTCTCTTTGCATAAGCCTCACCAATGTGACCAGCTTATGAGCACTCGTTTACGGCCCTGACCAAAGTCTGGGTAATAACAGTCATATTTTTTCCTATTCCCTATAAAGTGGTGTGAAAAAGTGTTTGCCCCCTTCCTGATTTTTTCATTTTTTTTTTCATGTTTGTCAAACTATAACACTCTGGAGTTGGCGGTATCGCCGGCGATACCACCTCAGTTTTTTTCTTACCAGTATGAAAGAGACTAAAAATACTCTGCCAATTTTGCACATACAATTAAGAGGGGGACGGGATCGGGAAAGGACCACGAGCCGGGACTCGAACTCGGGTCGCCCGAAGCGCAGTGGCGCTACATGTCGCCGCGCTGCCCATGAGGCCATCGGCGCCGACATCTTCTTTTATTTATGTACACTCAGAGTAAAAACAAAATATTGTGCTTTTTGTAAAATAAAGAAAACTAACATGATGCGTGATCTCTCGTCTCCCTCTGAACGAAGTCCAATCTGATAGTTCTCAGAAAATGAACTGTAACTTAGTGAATACTAATCACAAAAAAAATACACTTATGTCTAAAGAAACGTTGAAATGTCTGGTTTTAAATCATGTAATCTGAAATGAAAAGAGACATGTCAGATGTCAGTGAGTCAGCTCATTATCTGCTAATGCTGCCATGCCCATGGAGCGAGCACTATTCAGACGCAAATTCTGAGGCAATACATGTATACATCATCACAATCGTGTATTTATTATCTTCAAAAGTGTTTAACTGCATGTTATAGCCATGGTTAGCGATCTCTTTTTTCTGTTTTGTGTGTTTTTCGCGGCATTCACGCTGAAAATCAATACTGCCACTCAGTGTTTGTGCCACTCAGTGGGCGTCACCACAGTCATAACGTCACGTGCATACTCTCTATACCGCTTCTGAGTGCTATTCGAGGCTAAGCGTATCCCATCATGGATTATTTATTTATTTATTTTGATTACTAATGCAGTCAAATGCATAAGCATAGCTCACCTAAACTGTTCATCTAAGTTTATATCATTATCTATTGCTTTGTGCCAAACAAGGATGTGGGTTTAGTCTGTTTCCAACCACATGCAACTGAATGCTCAAGCTTTTTGCTGCAGCTCATATTTGCCACTCTGCTTGGTGTTTATGGCTTCAACTTGTGCATGAGAATTGACGTCAGTTGCAGGAGATTGGGGGGGAAAGCCTGACTGAACTTGAAAAAAAAAAGTGCTTTGCTACCACTGAATTGCAATAAAGGCTTTAGCATCAGACTTCACATATTAAGGACTGTCCCTGTAATGAATATACTAAAGTGGTGTGCGGAAGAAAAAGAAAAGAAAAAAAACAAACTCAGGTGTTCAGAAGCATTAATAGAAGTAAAACAGAGTTGTGACCTTTTAAACAATTGTCTTGTTGATGGGAAAACTCACAAAATGATAAGTATTTAAAAGGTTTCTAATTATAAAGACTTTTTAAAATCCTTTTCATAAGTAGAAATGTGACAGGAATGCAAATAGGGTACAGGAATAGATTATCATGACCACGGCCGGACTCGAACCTGAGTCCCAAGTAACAGCTCTTCATATATCAAAAGGAGCAAGACACCACCATCTACCACAGTTCTGACATGCAATATTATAATTAATAATGGTGTCCATGTGCATTTTTGCTGTTTTGTTTCTGCCTTTTTATTATGTTATGGAATGTTACAATTACAAACATTTTACAGTTATCTTATGGACTGCCACTGATTTTATGTTTAGAAATGTCTTACCATTACACTATTTCTTCACTTTGGTTTTCACCTCTGGATAAAACCCCTGTTCCAATTCACATATTTGCAATGAAAAATATTGATATTTAGATATACTTAATATTTTAAATATACTACACACTTGTGAATTTAGCAAATTCTCTGTTTTTGAAATCTAAACAGCTTGCTGACTGCATTGTGAGGCTTTTTAACTACACACATTTATTGCTGTGACAGCAATACAAATTTTTTACTTGTACTCATAAGATGGGTGAATATTTTGAAATGTAAAAAACAGCAATAGTTCTAATTTTAACAATAAAATGTGATGTGTACACACATAATAATGCATGAGGTTTATAAGCCTATACTTGTGTACACTGTATACAACTTGTATTGCATAACCTTAAATATACTAATCTATATAAAATCTAAAATGGAAAAGTTATTTAATGTGTATTGTTTGTATAACTTAAGTAATCCCATACTTAGCAAATTATTGCATAACCAGACAATACATTACAACATAACTGTGGCTTTCTATGTGAGTAAAAGGTTTTATGTCAAACTGCATCAATACATTTGCAACACAGTTGAGAGTGGGTGGAAGTTCCTGTATGTCTATGAGAAAATCTGCTCACCTGCAATAAGTTAAGAAGATAAAAGTGTCGGTAACAGTTTGTAGGTAAGGAGGCATGAACCAGCAAATATTTAAACACTTTTAATTATAAAAAACAAACAAACACAAAACAAAAGTAAAGTGGAAGCACCTCATGGACAACTTCCGCACACACATAAACAAAACACAACGTAAAGTCCAGACCTGGGGCCTGTTTCAATAAGGACGTTCAACCAACTCTAAGTTAAAACTTGATCTCTGAGTTGGCTCACTCTGAGATGGGAAACTCTTGAGTTTTCGGTTTCAGAACAGCTGAATTTAGTTCAATCCACTCTGCTGAGTAGGTTGACTCTGAGTGTGTGTACCAAGACTATTAAAAGTCATGATCAACAGAGCTCTGATATTACGATTCACCATGGCAACAGCACCCGACAAAAAGACGTCTGCATTCTTCAGAGTCAATAGAAGTGTGGCCTTCTGTGCACCTTCTTCACACCACTAACAGTTTACAAATATACAGTTGGACTATCAAACAACTAAATTGATATCTAGATGCACTGTAGGCCAATAAAGAATTTATTCTATATCCTAATTAAAGGACAGAGATGGGTGCTGGTGTAATAAATAACACCCCGTAGAAGGCGAGGTTCTCAGGACATTGCGCAACGTTCCCTAAAAGTTCTCTAAAGGTGACAAAGATTCCGAACCTATTCATCAGAACATTTGGCACGTTCCTAAAATGTCCTCTTTTGGTAATTAAAGTGCTGCAGTTTAAGGTTCCTTAGGGAGACGTTCAGAGGACATTTGGGACATTAACAGAACATTCCCACATGGTCCTCTGTTGGTCATTTAATAATGTTCCCGATATGAGTTTAGGGGGACGTTCTATTTTGGTTATTTTATGGTCGCGCAAGAACGTTACAAAGAGGACGTTTGGGAAGTTAACAGAACGTCCTATAATAGTCCCCTAAACATTCCTAGAATGTCCTCAATGTTCCCTGAAGGTCCACCAAATTACGTCCCCAACCCTTAAAAGAATTCCACATCGTGAAATCTCTGAATGTACTGGGAAAGTAACCAGGTGTTTATGTCAACATTTTACAATTGTTAACATTAGGGATCAGAAGGCTGCAAACGGTTTTAATATATTGTTAGGTATTGTAAGAGGTCTTTCACGATGCTCCATATGTGATGTGAATTTGATAGGTGCTTGATATAAAATAAACGGTGCTTTAAAAAGTCCTTGAATCTGGTTTTCATGAAAGAGAGGTAGGTAGGTTAGGTAGGTAGGTAGGAGAAAAAGGTTGAGCAAATTTTAAAAATTATTACAACTAAATCAGTATAGAAGAGTAATAGAAGAATATCTATGTGAAAAGATGTCCTGAAGAAAGCTGGATGAAGAATTTTTGAAGATATTTCTTTGGGTTGGTGAAGAAACTAGAAGTTGAACTGAAAAATTGTGAAGCAGTCTGGGAGATTATTTTGTTTGAAGCAAAATATGACAGGACATATTTGAATGTGATTAATTTCAATTCATATCTTAAACAGTGCATGGGAGAAAACTTATCCAACATTTCTGGTGAAGATACACTGGAAAGGGTAGTTTATGAGCCCAGACTATGTTAAAACATGAGGTATATATAGCTCAATATAAGATAAATGGATCATGGATGGATTATAAGCCTATTCATAGCAATTTTTATGGAAATCATTTGGTCATCAAAGGTAGCCTATGCATATTCACGCAGATCAAATTTATGATTTTCCTGTGACAGCTGTGAGCAGGGTATAGTACAATACAATACAATACAATACAGTAGGCCTACAGTAGGCTCTGTGTGAGCAGCAGAGTGACAGTAGCTGTGAAGTTGTAAGATGTAAAAAAGAATGAAAACAAAAGCTTTCCAGAACAAATGCTTTCCGGATTTCCATGATGACTGAAAACGGTGGTCAGAAAATCTATGACACCATCAGTTGTGGCGGATGGGCAAAAGGCAAGTTCAGGCCACTTTGAATAGTAGTCGGTCAATGTCATAGCATACCGACAACCAGGAATAGCAGGAATATTGAGGCCTAATTTCTTTCAGGGACCATCAGGGAGTGGAACAGGTTTATTTATTTATTAATTACAGGGACAGTGCATATTAATAAACATTTCTATCAATATGCCAGAGTTAGCCAGAAGGCTATTTTTCACCTGTAGTCCCTAGGCAGATGGTAATAGTCATCCTAAAAAAGAGTAAAATTACATATTTACATAACAATAAAAAATTACAATGCATTTAGAAAAAAGTACTATTAAGCTATGATGTACATTAGAAACACAACAACCAACAATCAGACAAACACCAGACAATTACATGAACACATACACACACACTAAGCAAGAAACCAACAGGGGGCAACAAGAGCAGGTCTAGTAGTAAGCTAATGTTGACAGCTCTGATTATCAATGAGCCATTTCTTTAACTGGATCTTAAATATACTATATGTGTTCAGATTTATGGGAGTTAGGTTCCACTCAGTAGCAGCTTGAGTGTGTATACATTTTTGCTGCCTGTGTAGACATTTGATGGCAAATGTGTCTAAAGTTACTGAAGTTGAATTTGATTCTAGGTTGTAGAGGTGCTGGATGAGTGAGAGCTGATTTGTCATTGGACTGACAAGGGGCACAGGCAGATACACAGGTCTGAACCTGATAGTCCATACAAGGCCACCAGTAAAGGCCCCGGTGTACTTCAAACAAAGTTCTTTTTCGTTCTTCGTTTAGGAGTAAAACGAAGTTCGAAATGCGTGACCAGCGATATACTGTAAACGAACATCTGACGCCGCCCACAATTCTGAGAGCGACGGTTAGATGAATATGTAAATATATGCCGTGCACTTTCTTCTCAGTAACAAAATAAACACAACAAAAATGAGAAAACAGCAAGCATTTATTATAGAAAGCATAAGAAATGCGTCTGATCATAACAACATGGGTATGTTAGCACGAGTTCTGCAAATTAGCACTCCAGTCACGTCACATCTTCATATAGCACTTTATTCAATAGATTGCTTAAAATCAAGCAGCTTTACAGTATCAAACATGAAAAAAAGTGTTAGTGCCTCATTTTTTTTTACAAGCACAACTTCATTTTGTACAATAAAGCGGCTATCCAGTTTGTTCATGTTTTCACTCACGGAGATCTTACCTCACTGAACTCAACAGATCAAATGAATCAGAGACGCGTTCCAAGGCAGAGCCTCAGCGCACGCCTCCTGTTACGTTATCGTCACGGACCAATGGTAGTACGAAGGACTTTTCCTGAAAGTTCGCTTTGGCAAGCCGTTTCGAACTTCCAAAAAGAACACAAAACGAACTTCGTTTTGGTCTGATTTTGTTCGAAATGACGTCACATCAGTTCGTTTTTCGATTTCGTTTGAAGCATACCGGGGCCTTAAAGGTCACGCAGATGCTGTTTAGTGCGTACAATCCCCTGGTGGCTTTCATGGGCCAGGGTGATCAGTGTATGACGCAATGAGACAGGCACCACTAATCTGGAACCACGGAAGATGTAATGACCCTACACTGAGAGTTCATCCCTAATTTTGTAGTAGGGCTCCATATAGATGGAGGCCAGCCATCTAATCTGTTCATGAAGAGCCAGCATTTCTGAGCATGAGGAACAAACACTGTCAAAGTCAGAGACTGAGGGGAACTCAGTGTGGAGGAAATCAGAACCACAAGTTCAGGTTCCACATCTGAGGAAGGATCCGCTAGCACGTGAAAGGCAGTCTGCTGTATTGTTTTTTGTACCCGGCTTGTAAACGACATCATAGTCAAAACAAAGCAGCCGTGCAGACCAGCGGGCAACGCGCAATACAGCCCTGTTCATTCCTTTGGTAGTGAGTAAGGTTAGGTTGTGAGTGCCTGGTGGTCCGTGCACAAATTAAAGCGCCTGCCCCACAAATACGTGCGCCACTTTTCTGTAGCCCACATCAATGCAAGTGCCTCTTTTTCCACGATTGAGTATTTACGCTCTGCCATTGTAAGTGTACGTAAAGCAAAAGCTACCGGTTTCTCTGTACCATCTGGCTGAATTTGGGCAAATCACTGAGGGTAGGGAGGGGTCGTACAGAGCTAGGGCAGAGCTGGACACTAAGAGCTGCTTGACCTCATCAAAACTGGTTTGGACAGCTACAGACCATGTGAAAGTCTCTTTATCTTTGACACATTCACACATGGGAGCCACCACCATTGCAAAATTCGGAATAAACTTAGAGTACCATGAAGCAAGGCCCAAGAAGGATCGTAAGGCAGCAGCATCAAATGATGCGGGAGCTTGAGGTATAGCATTAACGTGCTCTTGGTCAGGCAAAATACCATCTGCGGTATTGACATGGCCAAGGAAGTGGAGTGTGGTCTTTCTGAAATGGCACTTTTCATCATTCAGAACCAGTCCAGCCTCTTTGAGTTTCAGCAGGACAGTATGGAGAGTCTGATCGTGTTCATCAGCAGTGGCACCGTAAACTCTTAGATCGTCCAGATTGTTCTGGACACCAGGTACCCCTTCCAGAATGGTTGCCATCATCTTTTGAAAAGCCGACGGAGCTGATGCCAGGCCATATAGAACCAGGCAAAATCTAAATAGGCCCTTGTGTGTAATGAAGACCGTAATCTCTCTACTGTCCTTGTGAAGTGGCACCTGGTAGTATGCGTTGGCCAGGTCGAGAGTAGAGAAAAGAGTAGCACCTCGCAGGCTGGAGAGAAGCTCATCGACGTGTGGCAGGGGTTAGCAGTCGGTGACCACAGCCTTGTTTGGTTCACGAGGGTCTGTGCATATTCATATGCCTCCATTCTTTTTTCTTGAAGGGGAGAATCCCAAGCAGAGGCATCAATTTCTTTTGCAGTTTGTGGGCACACAGGTTGGACTGTAGGATCAACTTTGACCTTGTATACGAACTGCTTCATACACCCAATCTCAGGTGGAGGAGTAATGAGAGGTTCAGTAGTGGTAGTGGACAGAACAGGTGTAGCTGGCGTTGCATCTGAGGTGGTAATTATATCAGCATTTATACAGAGATGCAAGCTGTTAATTAAGTCCATACCTAGCAATGCAGTACCTTCCTCTACCACGAAGAATGTGCCTGGAGTGCTCAAATCCACTACACAGACCTGGGCATGGAGACGTGTGTCTGTGTGTAGGTCACCAGTCTAGCAGAAGGTGGAGACAAGGGGGTGGAGCTGAAATATTGTTTATAGACATGGTGTGGTAGTATACAGACAGCAGAGCCTGTATCTACAGTAAGTCGTATCTCCTGGGCAGCAAAAGCAGGTGTATGAATGGTGGCACAGTCTCTTTGGAGCATGATCATCAGTGTTGTCCGTATACAATATAGTCACGTCAGGTAACTGCACCTTTTGTACTTTACTGGTCGGAACAGAACAACATACACAAGCAAAATGACCCCTTTTATTACAGGACTTGCATTGGGCATTTGCAGCAGGGCATTGAGTGGAGTTGGCTAAATGCTTGTCAGAGCCACACCTAAAGCAAGATCTACATGGAGAAGAAGTGGCTGCAGGCAGGATGTGGCTAAGATGAGTGGTGGTACTGTTTGTTTGTAGTTTTGTGTGATTTAGAGTGCACAGTCTGTACTGGAATTCCCTTGTCCAAAACACCTCTGTCTGAAAACTTTCTTTTTGGCTTGATCAGCAGCAGCTTCCATCTGTGTTGCCAGAGTTACGGCTGTGTCCAGTGTTAGGTCTGACTCCAGTAACAGCATTTCTCTAATACTGTCACTCAACAAGCGTTCCAGTAGTTGATCACGAACCATGTCATCAGATTTGTCCTCAAATCTGCAAGAGCTGCAAGAGCACGCAAGCACATATTGTGCAATAGTCTCATGTGGAAATTGAGCTCGCTTTCTGAATGCATAGCGTTCAACAACATTGACTTTTGTCTTTGGAGTAAAATGTTTCTCTAGTGCACTGACAGCAGAAGCATAAGTGTCACCTTTTTCTGGTAGAGTGTAAAATATTGCTGCCCCTCTGTTCCCAAACAATGGAGTAATGTGGCTCTTTTGCGGACATCTGGCCAAGCATCCCCCGTTCTGGGTTGTCGCCGCCATGTTTTAGGTCACGCTTAGGAGCGTACAATGACAACAAATACAAATCACCAGATGAAAAACGACTGTATTTACGTTTTTTTTTTAAAGAGCTGCTTGCACTTGCTTAGAGTAAATGGACTAATATTTGAATCTCTTGTCCATTCGATCGCTTAGTCGTGTGGCCAGGACACGATATACACATGCATAGAAATCATACTACCACCATCGTACCACACACAGGAGTGATTTCTCTATTTCAGTTTTTTATAACTAAGTGGCACCGATATATCTGCCAGATAAAATAATAAACAAAATATAGATTGATCTCAGCCAGGATATCATCATATCACCCTGATTTCTTAATGTTAAACCATCAAGGGATAACATAACAGCGTGATCCTCTGTAATGCAGCTCTGAAATTAATTATATTGTGGAGTCGCTATACCAAGTAAGTTTTACTGGACCTAAATGGAACAAATACATGATTTCTTACTGAGAAAAGCTGAACAATGAATCAAAGGTGTGCTGCTTTATGAACACGGTGAGTGATCGCAACAAGCTATATCACAAATAACATTTCTAAATGTGTTTTCGTACATTATTAATGGCGTGAGCACATATTCAAGCGGATCAGAAATTATGAATCTGTAATAAATACAAATGACAAAGCCACATTTTGGTCAAGTTAATTTCATTGAGTTTCACTTTCACCATTGTGTTTCTAAGCTGGAAGGCAGAAAATAAGGGACATTCTTAACGCATAACGTGAAAAAGCTTAACATTGCTTAATTTACTAAGACAGTGTTATTGACAAACAAAACTTAGTAAACACTATACTAATAAAGCATACTATGTACAGAAAAGCACATGAGCCCAGAATATGTACGTTACGTGACACCTTTAATTACAGGTTAAACATTTTCCTCCCATAAAGAAAACACTTAAAGGTGCAATATGTAATATTTTTGCAGTAAAATATTCAAAAACCACTAGGCTAGTGTTATATATTTTGTTCACTTGAGTACTTACAATATCCCAAATGTTTGCAACTATTTGTAAATCGTGAGAAAATTGCAATTTTAACCAAGGCTCCGGGACGTGTGAGGAGTCGCCTGTCAATTGCATCATACCCGCGTTACCCTCGGTTTTATTTTATAGAAACCATGGAAACACCAAAGACGCTTTAATATATTACATGTTTTAATAGACAAGGGAACATCTTTTGATATATTTATAGACAGAAAACAAATTATTTTTATATAGCTCAACACGTTTAGTCTTATTGTTTAAATCAATTTTCTTGATTTTTTTCGAGTACCATGCTTTACCATGCCTTAGAGAAAAACAGTATTTTGTGAAGTAGCTAACATAGCATAATCAGATGCAGCTTTATTTTTAGTAACAGTAATACAGACTTTACATCATACAAAATGTTTTAAAATTAATTGCATGCCATTTATTAACACAAGACATCCAGCATTTAATATAATATTCTAAAATCGATCTATCTTTTACTGCAGTGTGCAACAAGTGTTTCACAGCAGCCGCCGAGCGAACGCACAGAGTAACGTTATAACATTTTCAACACACTCAAATATATCTAATATGATAAACAGAGCTGTGTTACCTCATACTCATGACCGGAAGCGGCGACTGTGGTATAATAAAAGTTCCGCTGCTCGTGAGGCGTGTGTTGCTCAATCGCTCCAGCGTCCTCGTTCAGCTCCCACAACACTCGGTCCTGCTCTGCTACATACAGTAACGTTAATAATCGCATCCATGAACATGATTTCTTCCCGAGTCCTATCCCAATTCTTTTGCACCGTCCGTTGAGGTGGAGACCACATGTCCCAAGATTCCGCTCTAAAACTTGGCGTCATCAAGCTACGCCTTTGTTTTGAATAGGCCTAGCGACCTCTAGCGGACAAAATTATTACATATCGCACCTTTAATGTAGGATTTATTGCGCCTAAATGTTGTTTTAGAATGTTACAAGTTAGGAGAAAACAGTCATTCGGTCTAATGTTTGTAGAAAAACAAACATTTCAGAACTACTGTATATAAGAGCTATTCACATGAGCACGTTTAAACTAAAGGATTTATACTCTCATTTATTTAATACACTACTCCACATAGGAAGAACAGACATGCCAACTGACCTGATGCAGACACATATCTGAAGCGGACAGATATCGTCTTGGTCTGAAGCGAGGTTTACAGAGGCAGTGGTATGGGATCAGATTCCCGCCAATAGTATTGCGGTCACGGATCAAAAAAATAATAAGCGTGAATCAAAAATTTAAAAACATGTAAAAATATATAGCAAAAACTTTAAAAAATAATGCAAAATGATCGGAATGGCAAAGAACGTGGTCACGGATTAAAATATAATAAGCGTAAATCGAAAAATTAAAAGCACATTAAAAAAAATAACAAGCATGAATCAAAATTTTAAACATCAAAAATGATATTGCACAAATCTTAAACTTGTGTTTATGTGTTCTTAAAAGTTGTTTTCCTTGCTTTTATTTCTCTTTTCTTTCTGCTCTCTTACATTTTCTGCTCATATTTTACTCTTTTGTGCTGTTTTTCTCTTTGCTCTTCTTTCTACCTTTTGCTCTTGCGTTTCCAAATGTTGCAGTTCGAGTTTCATGTAAATTAGGCCGGGCTTAAGCGCCGCCATTGGTCCACTAGTTCTAGATTGACAGCTCCTCCTCTAGCCAATCAATCGAAGAGAGGGAGATGACATCACTTCAATGCGACTCATGGCTACTGATGCTCACACTCACCCTGCGTTCCATTCGGAAGGGCTCATCCCTATGCCCTAATCCCTTCAAAGGGTTTACCCTCCGGAGTGAGAGCTTCGAAGGGATGAAGGGTGTAGGGGTCAAAAAAACTTATTTTTTTGGAACGCACTTCTGCGTCATCTTAACGAGACAATCAAGGAGGATAGATTGCTGCGCCCTTTGTTTAACGTTAGTTTATTTATTTATTTTTGGTTTATCGCACCATATTGTATATATATTTGAAACATTTGAATGGAATAGGTAGCTGTAAAGTATTTTTAAGAACAAAGTCATTTTGACCAGAATAATGTACCAAATCTAACTCGTATAAATATTACAGTAGTATAGAAAAATACTATATATACATTTATAAGTAAAATTGAACTCCGAGTCTTCTGTACCCATTCTGTGACGTCAGACAACTTCCCTGTGCAAAGGATCATGGGGGCCCGAAGTGTCCATCAGTTGTACCCTTCGAAATCCTTCATTCCAAAGGGCCCTTTGAAGTGGTTAGTTTTGAGCACTTTTGTTTGGAATGGCCCTTCAATATGGCGGCCATGATTATTTTCACTCCGAAGTGCCCTTCAGAGGGCGATATATACCGTTTGGAACTCACCGTCAATCAGGAGAAGATAACCAACACAGCTGGCAATTTCCGAGCTGGGGTAAACTCTTTCTGTGGCTCGACCTGTCACCGGTATATACGTCTACCTGGACAATCTTTTATTGTTAAATTCACCATCCTAACGACAACCTGTCACAGTTGTACCTGTCTGACGATCCATCATTGTTATATTCATCTTTAAAAGTGCTACAGAGGATGTTTTCGACGACTGAGAAACCAAAGACTGTTAGTGAGTTTTTGAAATGAGCGCATGCGTAAGAACCCCCCCTCCATCACAGCTCATTTCGAGAGAACGCCTCCCAAAACCCGTGCACGAGTATTGGAACACGAGTGATCGCGTAAACGATTGGCTGATGTTTTATCACTGATTTTTTAATCAGTGAAAAATACTTTGGAAAATGCCTTAAATATCAACATTTTAAAATATTTAGTCACTTTAACATCACTTCTTCCCTTCAACAAGCTCTAGTTGCTATGAAGGTTGCAGGTTCAATCTCATGAAAAAAGCACAGCATAAGAATTATTCAAAACACAAGTTTGTGTTTAATGAGTTGAGCAAGTAACAATAGAAATTTAACAATAACGTCTTCTGAAAGCAGATTTCTGTACAGACAAGGAATGCAGACTAATTAGAGCATTTCTTACACATTTCAGAACAAGTAACCAAAATGACAATTGTGTGATCTGATAGTTACTCCATATAGATCAAAAGAGGTGCACAACAGGAAAAATTCATGTTATTCTCAACGTGAGAACTGTCTGCCATCTCCCTTCCCTCTGTTGACATGTTTGAAGATCCTGGCCTTGTGGACATTCTTAGATTTCTGGTAGCCGAAGCCTCCGCCGCCACCTCGCTTGTGCATCTTCACCCCTTTACTGCTGTGAACGTCTGAGAGAGGCAACGGTTAAGAAACAAACACTGCAATGTCAGAGGATTCTGAAAGAACTGAACTTATGAATAAATATTCTATAAAATGCTTGGGTACAGATCAAAAGTTTGAGGTCAGTGATATTCATTTTTCAAAGAAATTGATACTTTTATTCAGCAAGGATTCATTAAATGGATTATTTTTCATACCATAAATGCAGCCTTGGTAAGCATAAAACATGAAAAAAACATTAGCGACCCCAAGCATCTGAATGTTAGTGCATGCACAACAATTCATGAGTAATATAGCAGCACATTATATTATTTTAGCATCGAAAATCGCAATTATGCTCATCCGGGATAGTCACATTGCAGGATGTGATGTCAAGTATAGGGATCGTAAGTTGATCCATATGAACCAACACTGCAGTTTGAAATGCATGTGATTCTTGGATTAATTCCAAAATTTAGAGCAAGAGCTTATAATTTGCATGTGTTTTAGGCCCTGCTAGTTTAAACATTCAAATGATTTTAAACCATTTTAGTGCAAGAAGCTAAAAAAACTCAATCCAGAACTCGCACACTGTTTTCTGTGCACACACAGAGCCACGTATAATGATTAACATCATTAACTCAAACTGTTTAATAAGTTCCACATGCAAGAAGATTCACAGTAATACAGTGCTGAAAGGATACTGAGGTCCACAAATGGCGGCACTTTAAAACCAAAAGAAATCGCCACCTTCGGGAGGTCGAGTGTCTCCACGTTATAGATTTGTTTGAGGGAATGAGAGTCGTAAGCTCGAACGTAGGATTTGTAGGCCTCCTGAGCTGATTTGTGAAGGTAGTAGTTCTTCTCTATCAGCTTCTCCAACTGAAAAAGACAAAAGCAAATACCAATTTGAAATGGGTTCATTTGAAACAAGTTAGAGATTTAGTTCAATTCGACTGAATATGAAGTCTCACCTGAGATTGAATATCAGAGATTTTACTCCAGGAGAACTCAAACTCACTCAGAGGGACCTTTAGAGGAACACAAGAGAGACATTTGGAAATCCATTTTGTCTAGATAAATCTTTACAGGTTTAGCAGTTTACTAACTGTTTATAAGTTTTATAGAGTATTTCAACTCTTGTCATGACCTTATGAAGCAGACACATACTGAAAGCCAATATAAAACAGTAACAATAGAGATATAATACTTTGGCCTGTTTGAGGAATCGTAAGAAGCCAAGCTCCTCTGGTCTCAGAATCAGGAGGGCATGTCCTCTGCCATTAATACCACGAGCTGTTCGCCCTACGCGGTGGATGTACTCCTAAAATAACCGAAAAATCATATATTAAACAATACATTTTAAATGAGCAACCTGACTGAATTACAATTATGATGGACTAAGCAGCATGACTGCTCTACCTTTGGATCATCGGGTGGGTCATACTGAACAATCCAGTCCACCTCTGGGATATCCAGACCTCTGGCAGCCACGTCCGTACAGAGGAGAATGCCAGAGTCTGCGTTACAGAATTGGAAAAACGTTGTGGTTCTCTTTGTCTGTTTCTGCTTCCCCTGAAAATTCGTGAAAACAAGAGTAGGTTTCTGCAGGGTTTTTAAACGAGCTGCACAAATACAATTAATACCATATGGGTTTACTTTTATATACACACACACACACACGTATTACAGATTGACAAAAAAAAAAGAAGCCCCAATTAATTCATAACCTTTAATCTTTGCATTAAGCCATATCAAGATTTTTTGTGGCCTATTTATGGCCTTAAATCTGATACAGCATGATTTAAGACTTTAAAAAGCATTCATCACACTTCATAAATGGTACTTCTCATCTTATCGCTCAATGACTCACGTGGATGGCCATGACGGGCAGGTCAATGTAATTGAGCAGCTCATAGTGGTACTTCACAGACATGCAGGACGAGAAGAACACCATCAGCTTCTTCTTACGATTCTTCTTCAGAAACGTGAAGAGCAGCAGGAAACGTTTCTCTGAAGGACATACAACATATCCCTAAAAAGAACACAAACCACATGCTTATTAGCAAACTCATATTTTACACTAACAAAACATGACCCACTGGTGCTGATAAAGGAGCAGGACAGGTGAGCAGTTTACCTGTTCAAGTCCTTCCACAGTGGCTGTCTCTTTGTTGTCATCCACTCCAACATACAGTGGCTCCTTCTTGAGGGAGATGCGCGCAAGATCCTCCACCTTACGTGTCTGTGTTGCTGAAAACAACATGGTCTGTCTTTTTTCTAGAGGAAGAGAAATATTTGTCAGTATTTGTCATGCACAAAATCCACACCATTGAAGTTATGATTTTGCAGTCTGAATTGAATGCAATGGCTTAAAATGGTTGCATACTGTATGTTTTATTCAGTGTACAAATATGTACTGTTTATGTAGTAATATTTTCAGGTTGATTGATATTTGATTTTGCCTATACAATGATAATGCGTTAATAGAAAGGCACTAAAAGAGTTATTGTGCCAAAATGAGTAAAATCTATCTTGACAAGAGTTCTTTGAATTTTTTTTTTTAAATTGAGTTTATCCAAAAAACCAATAACATCCAGGGGAAAAAAGTAATTTTATGTATAGTGTGGGACTATACCACACTATAGGTGGAGATAAAATATGCACTCTTACAACCATCTACAACATATAACATTATAAACACCACAAAAGTAAACATTGTCATAAACAGATCAATAAGCAACCATTGTGTTTTGACTTTGAACATGCAGTGCTGACATTTTATTCAATCACAGCCTTTTAATGGTAAATATTCACATTAAGTTGTATCATAATATTCCTTTTAAGATGGTACTTCAGACTTTTGTTTTACCATAGGAAGGAAGTGATGTCAGATTAATCAGGTTAGTCATTGATTCTTACTAGGCAGTAGTTTGATGATCAGCTTAAGTTCTTCCTCAAAGCCAACCTCCAGAATCCTATCAGCCTCATCAATGATCAAACACTGGAGGTTCTTGAACATGAACCCAGGCGTGTTCTGTGGAAAGAAAGAGCGAGGTCAAGTATACTGTACAGACCCATGTGGCCAATCTGTTCACTGTAAAAAGTCTTACCTGCAGGTGATCGAGAAGTCTGCCAGGTGTAGCAACCACGATATTGACTCCATTTGCGAGTTTCTGGGCTTCAGCAGAACGATTGCTGCCTCCCATGATGAGGCCGTACGTGTGCACGTGATGCGTTATCAGCTCCTTCAGCACACCATATGTCTGCATAGCCAACTCACGAGTGGGAGACAGAATGACCACTCCAGTCCCTGAGAAACAGAGCACAGGTTTGACTGACATCTCTACAAGGAAAAGTCAGATAAAGCCAATATATTCAGTGTGCACTCACCATTTCTTGGCATGAATTTGAGTTTGTAGATAAGCTCAATGGAGGGAATCAGGAAAGCCAGAGTTTTACCACTTCCTGTTTTAGCTGCTGCCAACACATCTCTGTTGGACAAGAATGAGCACACATCCCAAACATTAATATGACAATTAAATGTGATAATTACTGTACCACAGAAACCCTGCCATCTCTGATGCACTGCAGACTCACCTCCCTTCCAGCAGGGGGCGTATGGTCTTGTGCTGGATCTCAGTCATGGTTTCAAAGCCCATTTCTTTCACTCCCTTCAGTGTATTCTCACTGACCACTTCTGCCAAAGATGCAAATGACCTGTCCTCAAACGCACCTGAAAAATTCACCAGCAAGGAAAACAAATCCTAGTTACCAGTTACCCATTCATGTTTATGGGAAAAATGAAAATAAATCTATTTTGTCTCTCAATTACAAACATGTACAGTCATTTTTATTTAATTAAATAAACCGTCTCTTGAAATTGTAAGGTTCTATCTGCATTCTGAGCAGTTTGATATTGAGCTTCAAAGTTTTTGCATTCCATTCGACTTTGTAGATAGAACCTTTTTGTTTTCTAAATAAAAAGTCCCAAAAATGCACACACCATAAAAAACCCAATGCAAATAATGCCACAGAATAAGAATGTGAATAACTCAATTTTGACAAAAATGTCAGATAGAATCTTATTATTTCAAGGGGACATCTAATGATGTCTAATAAATTGTTTTTTTTTAGAAAGAAAATCATTCCAACAGATAATTTTACATTTCAAAAAGCAAAACAAAAAAAACTTTTCCTAACAACTGAATAAAAAGCTGCTGTGAATTTAAGATTAAATTATATTACTAGTAATGGAACATGCAACTCTTATTTTGTCATTCAATTACAAACAAGTCTAACAACCTGGTTTATATTCTATAAAGACAATTTCAAATGGTAATTTCACATTTCAAATAAAGATAAAAAAAGAAATATTTCCAGAACAGTTTTTTTTCACCAGCTAACTGAAGCAGATTCTGTGAATTTAAGATTACATTATCTTACTAATAATAAAACATTCATCTTATAATATTGTCGCTCAATTAATTACAGATATATGTACAGTAATTTGTTTTAATTCACTTGTCAAGAAAAAAACATTTTAAATGGTTATTTTTCATTTCAAATAAAGCAAATTAAATACAGAACTGTTTTTTTCACCAACTAACTGAATAAAAAAAAAGTTTGTGAATTTAAGATTACATTAGCTTACTAATAACAAAACATGCATATCTTATAAAATTGTCACTCAATTACAGATATATGTACAGTAAAAAAAAACATCTTAAATTGTTATTTTGCATTTCAAATAAGGCAAAATAATTTTTCTATGGAGTCAAAAAAATAAAGTTTTGCAAATGAAAATTAAAGTATTGAGGAAAATAAATGCTTTTTGCAAACAAAAATAAAAAATTGCAAAAGAAAAAGTATTGGGAGAAAAAAAAATATGAAGTTTTGCAAACAAAAATAAAGAATTGCAAAACAAATGAAACATCACGAAAAGCAACGATTTTGCAATACATATTTTCCATGGTCATATCTATTAATTTATTTGGAACGCTGCTTTTATTTTGCGTGTCAGTCTAGTTTGAGCTNAGAAACTTTTTATTCAGTTGGTGAAAACTATGGAGTCAAAATAATGCTGCATATATACGCAAGAAAATAAAGTTTTGCAAACAAAAATAAAGAATTGCAAAAGAAAATAAAGTATTGGGAGAAAAAAAATGAAGTTTTGCAAACAAAAATAAAGAATTGCAAAACAAATGAAACATCGCGAAAAGCAACGATTTTGCAATACATATTTTCCATGGTCATATCTATTAATTTATTTGGAACGCTGCTTTTATTTTGCGTGTCAGTCTAGTTTGAGCTTGCGATGCCGTTTTTCCTTTGCGCTTCATTTTTCTGCGCATCTTGCTTTGTGGCACTGTTTTGACGTGGGGGTGGAGTCAAGGGACAGGGGCGTGTACAAGATGCATCCCTGGAAGTGACGTCATCGGCCCGAGACGCATCTCATTATTAACCTTATTAACAAATGTATATGTGTATTAGCAGTGTTTGCTCAAGTTAAAGAAGTTGTTACCATGAACATCTGCCATTTATTTCTCTCTGTGTACACTTTTATAGCATTAAAACGTGTATTGTTTGATTTGGTTAACTGCATGTGTATTAACAGTGTTTGTTTTAAATCTCAACCTGTGGGAGGACGCCAGCGCACAGAAGCGTTCTTTGTTCACATTAGTTCAGAGTTACTGCTAGTTTTAATGTAAAATAATGCAATTCACTTCATAAACTATAACTTACATCATTAAAGAGGTCTACGACTCAAGTTTCATATCGATCTCGACTTCGTTTTTCATTTACATAACTCCTGGCATAAATTAATAAATGACTGTCATTGAAAAAAAAAATAAAAAAATGAAGCTCGAGTCTTTTTGCATAAACAAACCCACGTGACCATAGCAACCTGAGATTATCAGAGATTGATAAAATATTTTTTATCCATCCCACAGTCCGTTGATCTTGCCTTTTTATGTAATATATGTGCATATTAGGATATTATTATTTTTATCATTATATATAATATATTATATCCAAGTGGATGCTGCACACAGGTGGTGGTTGAGGAGAGACCCCCCCACATGATTGTAAAGCGCTTTGGGTGTACATCAATACACAATAAAGCACTATATAAATGCATCATTCATTTATTCATTCATATAGGCTAAACGTATATAATAATTGATGATAATATTATAATAATTAGGGCTATATTTTTATATTTATTGTTATTCTTATTTCCCCTTTCAATTCGTGTATTGCTTACCTAATTAACATTCTGTGATAAATGAGTGTTTTCATTTACAAATTAAACTAGCAAAATATTAATTTATAATTCTAGTATTTATTATTATAGGATTAGGGTATTTATAGAGTTATTGTTAAATTCATCCTCTAAAGTGCACTTCCAGTAAAAATTCCTGTCACATAGCTTAATCAAAGCTTTATTGGCATGTCGGGCTTTTACAGTATAGGCTATTATACAGCTTTCCTGTAGCTCAGTGGTTAGAGTATGGCACTAGCAATGCCAAGGTCATGGGTTCGATCCCAGGGATTGCACATACTCAGATACAAATGTATAGTATAATGCAATGTAAGTCGCTTTGGATAAAAGCGTCTGCCAAATGCATAAATGTAAATGTAAATGTATTGTTTACAAAACTCTCAAGGGCTGCATTTTAAAAAAGCATCATTAAAACTAGCAGTAACTCTGAACTAATGTGAACAAAGAACGCTTCTGTGCGCTGGCGTCCTCCCACAGGTTGAGATTTAAAACAAACACTGTTAATACACATGCAGTTAACCAAATCAAACAATACACATTTTAATGCTATTAAAGTGTACACATCGAGAGAAATAAATGCCAGATGTTCATGGTAACAACTTCTTTAACTTGAGCAAACACTGCTAATACACATATACATTTGTTAATAAGGTTAATAATGAGATGCGTCTCGGGCCGATGACGTCACTTCCAGGGATGCATCTTGTACACGCCCCTGTCCCTTGACTCCACCCCCACGTCAAAACAGTGCCACAAAGCGAGACGCGCAGAAAAATTAAGCGCAAAGGGAAAACGGCATCGCAAGCTCAAACTAGACTGACACGCAAAATAAAAGCAGCGTTCCAAATAAATTAATAGATATGACCATGGAAAATATGTATTGCAAAATCATTGCTTTTCGCGATGTTTCATTTGTTTTGCAATTCTTTATTTTTGTTTGCAAAACTTCATTTTTTTTCTCCTAATACTTTATTTTCTTTTGCAATTCTTTATTTTTGTTTGCAAAACTTTATTTTCTTGCGTATATATGCAGCATTATTTTGACTCCATAGTTTTCACCAACTGAATAAAAAGTTTCTGTGAATTTAAGATTACATCACAATGCTAGCAGTTATTTTACCAGCAATAAAACATGAATCTCTTATTTTGTAACTCAATTACATCTATCTACAGTATATTTAATTAATTAACCTGTCAAACAAAACTTTTTGGAATGTTTTTCCTAAAACTAGCCAAATCGATTGGACATCTCTCTCATTAATTTCCCCATTTAAATGAGCTGATAATTAGACAAAGTAAACCATGCTCAACATACGTGACTCATTGCAGACAGTATTTATCATAAAACAGGCTGTGCTGTGTCTACCTGTCAGACCAGAAGGAAGCTGTGGACCATCTTCATCACTATCATCCTCCTCAGCTGATCCCTCTTTTTCATTTCCATTCTCTGCCAACTTGACAGGCTCTGCACATTCCCCCTCCTGTTTTTCATCACTCCGTTCCTCTTCTCCCACCAATGCTTCTGTTGTCTCCTTAACTTCATCCTGCTCTTTGACCTTTTTCACACCTAAAAGAGTGTATGTGTATACATGTCAAATACTAGCATTAAATTGCATAGTTGTAACTACATATTCACAACAATACGAAACACTCACTGGATGCTGAGTCTCCTGAGCCATCAAATTTTCTTTTCTTTTTCTTCTTGATTTTCTGTGAGGTTTCACCACCCTCTTTGGAGACACTTTGCTGCTGTTCTTCAGTGACTTTTGGAGCAGAATCACTGGTCACATCAGCTTCCTCCAGCACAACCTTCACCTCTGCCAGATAACAGACACACATTTAATCAACTTCATCTCAAAGGAAACAGCATGTACACTCAAGATGAGTAATTTATGCATCGACGATGTCGACAACATGTTCCTCAATAAACTAAATAACACATAATCAACATTATAATTACGATTTAACTAAACATATATGTTGTGCTAGGTTAAATACAACTGACTGAATTGTAAGACAAAACTTTACTAATGCTTTTAAAAGCGATGTGATTATCACATGGTGGATCCGAGATAACGCCTGAATTAAGTATACGTCTCATTCATCTTTACAACAAGAGTGGAAAAATCACCTCCGCCGTTTTCTTCTTCTTCCTTCTGGGATCTGAGCAGCTTCCGTTGTTTATTTTTTTCATTTCTCTTCTCAATTTTCTTGCGCAGAATTTTCATCTGCATGTCCGCCATGGCTGTACACAAACACGTGTGTGCGTGCTGCGTGGGGTCCTTCACTTAGTTGACTGACTCATACTATGCCTGACTAAAATATTCAAGACCCTTCAACAATGTGTCCGAAATCTCACCCTATACCATCATTCACTATTCCCTACATTAGTCCACTAATATAGTTCACTTGAATGAAAATGAGTGAGCGAATTCGGACACTTTTAGTGTGTGTGGTGGAAGGAGTACCGCTTTTGCATAGTTTGTGCTTTTTTTTCTTTTTTTTTATAATTACTTGAATTTTAGCAAACTAAAAAGATCTATCTTGAACTATGTCATGGAAACTATGTATAAACCTTAATTAACAATTAAAAAGGAGTTTATACATGTATGACATTACGCTGTAGCCACGTTGGACCTGCCATAGATTACATATTCCTCCATGGGCCGCGCCCGCGATCATAGCCGCAAACCGTCAGCCATATTGGAACGGTCAAAGCAGGTGTCGTGCCGATAATTGATCGTCTGCCGAAAACTGACTGCCGTCCGCGGGAGCGCGCACAGCATGTTTAAAGGGTATCGCCCCTGTTTCTACACGTCTACAGCTGATTTTATCATGATCAAACGGCCATAACCTGTAAATACATATAACTCTGTGTCCGTGCTTATAGCAAAGAAACTTATTCTGTAACGGATTAATCAAAATTATTAATTTAATTAATTTGCCGTTTATTGCTTAATCGAGCATGATTTTTACGCCTATTTACTTGCTTTGTGCCAAACAATCCAGTCCTTTTTACCTGGTGAAATACCTTTAAATGGTAAATAAAACCCATAAATTGCAGTTGCCGAAAAGTGATTACAGCCTTTATTTATAGACTGAACTGTTCTTTCTGCCTCAAAATGACTTGATTTCATTCATGGCTGTTATATTTGACAGATTATAGCTCATTCAATAATTTTTACCTGTTTAAATACCTTTACATGACCGATAAAACCCATAAATTGCAGTTTTACAGTTGCCAAAAAGTGATTCAGCCTCTACTTATGGACTGAACTGTTCTTTCTGCCTCAAAATGACTACTTTTACCCTGTAAAAAGAACAGAAAGAGCTATAATCTGTCAAATATTATAGCCATGAATGAAATCAAGTCATTTTGAGGCAGAAAGAACAGTTCAGTCTATAAGTAGAGGCTGTAATCACTTTTTGGCAACTGTAAAACTGCATTTTATGGGTTTTATTTACCATTTAAAGGTATTACAACAGGTAAAAAGAACAGAATGAGCTATATCTGTCAAATATTATAGCCATGAATGAAATCAAGTCATTTTGAGGCAAAAAGAACAGTTCACTCAATAAGTAGAGGCTGTAATCACTTTTCGGCAGGTGTAAATCTGCATTTTATGGGGTTTATTTACCATTTAAAGGTATTTCACCAGGGGCCCGTTTCAATAAGGAGGTTCAACCAACTCTGAGTTAAAACTTGAACTCTGAGTTGACTTACTCTGAGATGGGAAACTCTGAGTTTTCTGTTTCAGAACAGTTGAATTGAGTTAGTTCAATCGACTCTGAGTAGGTTGACTCGGAGTTAAGCGCGTGCACCACCACTATGAAAAGCCATCATCAATGGAGCTCTGATATTACGATTCACCATGGCAACAGCATGTGACAAAAGGACATCCGCATACTTCTGAGTCAATGCAAGTTTAATTCTTATCACTGTTATAATATCAAAGGTGAAAACTGGCAGAACGGTAAGTTATTGAACTAATATTCATTATCATGGTATCCCACATGCAAAAAAAGGAAGAAAAAAATAATAATTTAAGTGCATTTTTTATTTATTTTACAAATTATGTTCTATTTACTATGTTGGCTAAAATTAGCAGTTCTTTGCAATGAGTGTAAATAGTAATTAGATGCTATTTATATTTTATACTGGCAGATACATACTTTTTGCACCTCAGTATTGTTGTAGCCTACATTAACAGGATGCAATAATAACAGAGTGTAAACTACTTAAACACTCATTATTATTACACACTCGTTAGGCCATTTACATTTTTATTGAAAATAAATGCCTTTCTGATGTGATGGGAAAAGGGAGAAGAGCTAGCTCAGCAAAAGGCAGATTCAAACCCTGCCAATCGTGTCACAAGTTAATTTTGCGCAACCAACACGCTACTGCCTACACCACTGAAGCCATTAATCACATATGTTGTTTTTAACGTTGTATGACATTGGTGGCGGAGCTACTGTAAATTTGCTCTTAGTAATAGACACTCTGAATAATCTTGTTTACCGTTTGCATTAAGATTATTTTTATTACCACACTGGCAGATATTGATAATTTTACTTAAGTAAAATGCACTTAATTTAGATCCCCCAGGAAACAAGACTGTATCTTATATAATTTTCTTATATGAAAAATCCATCTTGATTTAAGAATTTTTTGATATTTGTCCTTGAAATAGGACAAAAAACACTCTGTAAGAAAAGTATTTTTGCAGCATGAATGAATGAGTTAACTATTTAAACATCACTTACACTTTAAAAAGGGGGAGGAGACCGAAGGAAACTCTGGGTTTACTGAAGAAAACCTGCTCCTGACCAGGTTAGGTTCACAGGGTAAGTTACCATGGTAACTGACTCTGAGTAGAAGTTACCTCTCTTTCAGAAAGGGGCTTGACTTACCCTGCTTCCTCGGGTTTGACATACCTCCCATTCTGAAACGGAAAACCCAGAGTTTCCTTCATTTCAGGGTTAACATACTCAGAGTTCTCACTTAACCTCCTTTCTGAAACAGGCCCAAGGTAAAAAGGACTGGATTGTTTGGCACAAAGCAAGTAAATAGGCTTTCTGTTAATCACGTAAAAATCATGCTCGATTAAGCAATAAACGACAAATTAATAAAATTAATATTTAATATTTATATTAATGGTAATATTAATATTTTGATTAATCCGTTACAGAATAAGTTTCTTTGCTATTAGCACGGACATATTACCACAGACACAGAGTTATATGTATTTGCAGGTTATGGCCGTTTGATCATGATAAAATCAGCTGTAGACGTGTAGAAACAGGGGCGATACCCTTTAAACATGCTGTGCGCGCTCCCGCGGTCGGCAGTCAGTTTTCGGCAGACGATCAATTTTCGGCACGACACCTGTCGTGAACATTCGAGAGCAAGCTGTCCGTGCGTCTGCAACCATAGTTAGACGCATGTATGAACATCTATATGTTTGACTTCAGCAGATGATTTTTCTAAACTAACTAACACAATACAACAAGACACGGCTATCAGCTAACACGACATTAAAAAGTTACCATTGTAAAAGTTAAAAAGGTACCATAGTAAAAACCTGTAATATTGAGTTAAGGCATATAAAAACAAACCAACACGTTCTCTCACCTGTGAATGGTTGTCCTGTTTCTTCGGGAATTTAAATCTCGGTGGTTTCACTGCCAGAAGCTGCGCGATGTGTTGGCATGATTGATTCTGACTGTGAGTGACCATCTTCTGGTAATTAATTTAGCGCGCGACCCTCATAGTGCATAAGGAGGAGAAAATAGTTACTCTTTTTTTGTTGTTTAGTTTAACAAACTTCGGTAGTGAAACATTAAATAAGAGGCTAAGTAATGGATATTTCTTATATATATGGTCGTAACTTTATATAATGAAGCATTGACGCTCTCTAGTGGTTGACTGTCGTATCGATATTCACACTGTCCCGTTTATCACTAGCCGTGTTTGTATTATAACGTTTGATAGTTTATTGTGCGCACCTGGCACTGGTTTTCCTTGTGAGTTATTTCAAATCAAAATGTAGATTAGAAACATGACTTTTTTTTTTAACCCATTTTAACCCTGGTTGTCATTTTCCTTTTGTAAGTATTTTTCCATGTTTTATTTCTCAATGACATGCAAGAAAACAACCAAATAAAGGATTTCAAGAACAAAAAAAGGTATTCACTTCCTTCCTGTGACATGAGGCTGTCAACTTCCTACCCCTACTTCCAGGAAGCATAGTGAAGGCAAACCCTCCCAAAGAAAAGTAATTTTCATGTTATTAAGAATTTTTTGTTGACATTTATATATATCTACATAATCGTGAAGGTCTCTAGAATCATCCAAACAAAACAAGTCTAACAAGAGATCTATAGTTTTTTGTATACTTAGTCAAACGTCCAAGCGGCAACTACAGGTGCCGGTGGGCAAATGACTTGTAAGTACATATATAATGGGGTATACTGTGTTTAATGGGTTAATAAATCAAGGTTATTGGTCTTGTTTAGTGCTTTTTGCTTTCATAATATTTTATATTGTTATATATCATATATTGTTATTTGTTAATTTATTTATTTTTTAATTAATTTTATTTTTGTTTGTTTGTTATATGTGACCCTAAACTACAAAACCATAAGGGTCAATTTTTTGAAATTGAGATTTATACATCATCTGAAAGGTGAATATATATATAAGCTTTCCATTGATGTTTGGTTTGTTAGGATAAGACATTTGGCCAAGATACAATTGCCCTAAAGTTGACCAAATGAAGTCCTTAATGCATATCCACTCACAAAAAGAATTTTTAAAATATATTTACGGTAGAAAATTTACAAAATATCTTCATGGAACATGATCTTTACTTAATATCCTAATGGTTTTTGGCATTAAAGACCCTCTGTGGTGAAAATCAAGTTTTTAATGTTGTTTATATGTCTATGTGGTGTTTTTAATATGCTTTAAGACAAACCATGTGCAAATTCATAAGTCAACACCATTACTGAGTATTTTATGTTTGAAACTGCAGTAAACCAAGACAGACAAAAACCTGCGGTTTGAAATCGTGGGTGTTTGTGACGTCACAGACTACCTTGTAACCAATCACAACAACGTGCCGTCAGGCTTTAGCATATCATTAACTATGACCGCTCTGAAGCAGGGAAGTCTCGAGAGAAGCCAGGCTATCCCGGTAAATTTTCTGTTGATATGAAAAATTGAGTAGATTTATCAATATAGCGAGTCTATTACGATGTTATGATGAACAATATGCCTTTCTCCACTGACGTTCTGAGTTGTTCAAAGCATTTGTAAGGATACTGATTGTTAGAAGGCAGCTGTCTGACTCTGATATGAAGAACGGGAACGGTGTGTGTAACATTAGCAACACATTATTAGCTGTTTAATAACTTAGTCAAGCAAAAGGCTATCTATATGAATTCATATAAATTAATGACAGAACTGTCGCAAGGGCTGTGCCAAGTGTGCGAGCGCATAGGGGCTCACGCCAAAGTAAAGCGACAGCTGACTTGAAGTAAAGCCAATAAAGTTCATGTTTTTGTCCTTCGAAATATTTTAATACTATAAAACATAGCTAAAACAATATTGCTCTTAGCGTGTGCGTGTGATCGTGATTCATGTGCATATGTCAAGTTCTAAGAGAGCTATTCAGTCCATTATAAATTCTTATTTTGGCGCCTCTGGAATGGATCAAACCAGAGATATTAGCCTAGCTGATGAGTTCAAGTAAATACACTGGAAATCCGCGCTCATTTAAGGATGTACATTTATTTCATGTACGGAGAAGGCACGGGCGCCTGCAGGATTTCATCTGAATGTTTTTTTAAATCTGAACTCCAAAAAGCAACGANGATATTAGCCTAGCTGATGAGTTCAGGTAAATACGCTGGAAATCCGCGCTCATTCAAGGATGTACATTTATTTCATGTATGGAGAAGGCACGGGCGCCTGCAGGATTTCATTGTCAAACATCCATTTAGCGCATGTTCACAGGGGAAAACGGCTGCTTGTTCTCTCGATACTGTCTGTTTTACTGAGAAATCGCTTCAGGTGATTCAGTGAGAGAGCAGTCCAACAAATGCAAGTGGGTTCAGACCGTTTTGCAAAGGCATTTTACCAAATTCATAATTTAAAACACAATTTAAGCATCAGAAATTAAACTGAATATACGAAGCGAAGCAAGCTTTTTTCTTAAATATCCACAACACAAACAACAAATAGCAACACTAGACTCTCCGAGCTGGCGTGAGCAAGTGGAGGCGGGGCTAATTTGCATATTCATTGATCCGTGTATATTAAATGAGGCAAGGTTGTAGAGTTACATTCAAGCTATTTTAGGGCATGAAGAAATTTTTTTCACTTTAATTTTTTTTGTAAATATGTCATTTTGGTGATCAAAGATGAGTTTTAAGGGATAAAATAATTGACTACAGGGGGACTTTAAAGAAAAAGAAAAAAATCAATAATTTTGACCCATACAATGTATTGTTGGCTATAGCTACAAATATACCCGTGAACTTCTGACTGGTTTTGTGGTCCAGGGTCACATAGATGTAATTTTTTCTTATGAACAATGTAATTAAACTTTTTGATTCACAGTGCCCTGTTGGGGCAACTTAATGGATGCACTTTGTTCTGCACTATGTTCCACCACTTTAAAACAAACGGATTTGTTGTTTGTTGTGTTTTCATATTCAAGAGATTAGAATGTTCTTCAACTTTGATTGATCTGTTGAAAGCAGTTATTTTGAGTTAGATGCCAAATGTTCTCCTCCTATTCAAATTTTACATTGAAGGGGTGCATACAACATATTTGCCCACCGGCAACTATAGTTGCAGCACATTCAAATACGTTTTTTTAAGAAAAAAAACAAAAACCTAGGGAAAATAAATGCAGAACATGTTCACATAGGACACTATTAACAGGACTATATGCATGAAACCATTCAGAAAAATTTGGGCACAAATGGGTTAAATCTGACAACCTGAACAAATGAAATAAACATTTAATTATTTGTTATCTGAAAATTACTTTTTATAATTTTTACGTAAATCACGATTATTGTGGCGTCATTTACATCCCGGCCAAAACATTTTTGAAAATGGAAATGTTCAAAAATGATAGAATACTTCTGTTGTGCATGAATATTCACCACTGCACACTATTAGACAATTTTAAGTTTACTTTCTAGACGTCAACGGTGCTCACAGTAAACACATTTTGAAAAATTATATTGAAAAATGTAAATAACTGCATTTAATGGTCTTTTGCATATGTTGCTATGCTACAGGGTTTGGGAATTGCACACTAACACAGCGGATTCAGTGCTGCTCACTGAAGTGTGCTGCTTTCCACGTCATGACTAACACACACAAAATCACCCCTACAAGTTCACTTAACTACACTGACCTCATGACTACAGAGGAATTGGAGGAGAATCTGAGTAGAAACCAAAGGCTTTTGTCAATAAACTGTTTCATAATCAACTCATTTCACAAGCTGAACCTAGACAACCTACTGATACACATTACAATCCAGGGAAATGATTGTACGGTCAATCAAACAAAAAGAATAGCTGATTTGTTAAACAGCTATATACACATAGAATAAACTTTAAAGCTTACTTTTGTACTTGATGTGACAGGTGTAACCACACACTGTTAGTGTGTTTTTGAAAAATAGGGTACAAATAAATCATGTTTCTTTGTAAACATACACATTACATTTATAAAAAGGACATTTACCATTCAAAAGTTTTTTTTTTATTCTGCAAAATACGTTATCAAGGTTATCAAGCAGCAAGGCTCATCAAGATAAGTTCAACAAAGCAACACGTGCTATCGTACAGTTAAAAAAAAAACCTGGTGAGATACATAATCATTAATCAGTTACAAAAATACAAACCTCAAAAGCAAAGCAATAAAAGATTCTGAGGCAAGACTTTATTTAGACTTTATCTCAGTCTGTGATGAACAAAAGCACCAATATAACATTACTGAGAGCTTATTTTCTTATAAGGGTCTTTTAAATTTCATGTTTGTGTACAAAAACATTATTATAAACACCAATATCTGTATTGTAAATGGCCAAGTCATTGACAAGAGTTTCTGTGTTATACAATATAGATTGTTTCAAAGCAGCTTCACAGTAATAATCATATATATATATATATATATTGTTTTTTGGTAAAGCCATCTGCACAGCAAATCATGTCTTTGCTATTTGGTATCTAATAATAAAACAAAAGAAAATAGAAAGAAAATGCCTGAAAAAGAAGACTGCCAAAATACTACTGTAACATGATAAAAATAGTTACTATAAAACAAATTTACAAACTGAACGTGACTTGATTCATAAAATAATTAATATTTTAATTAATTTCCAGCAAAACCCTTCAAAACATTCTCTCTTAAATACGGAACAGTCATCTACATCATACAAAAAACCACATTGTTTCATTTCACATCCCACCAGGTGATATTTAACTTAGAAACAGTCCGATATTGTGAAAATAAGCTAAAGGCACCTGTAATGCTCCAGTAGTCACACACTCGGGTCACTTCAGGACAACATGGTAGCCATCATTACTTTCATCTGCCGTCACACAGGGAAAAACATAGCCAACATTAACTACATATGATTACAAAGTGTGAATGCAATGGATATTCAGACACATACTGAGACTATTTTAGTGGGTTTTTCTTTAAATAGCAATTTGTTTGTCACAAAGACATTCCTAGAAGACTTTTTAACAGTTGCCTGTTCAGTGAGACATGAAAGTCAGTGACGCAACCAGATGCTACCTGTGATTTGTATGCATTATATAGATTTCCTGCTTATCAAAGTGTTTGCATTTGAAGGGATAGTTCACCAAAAAATGAAAATTCTGTCATTCACTTCCCCTCAGGTTGTTCCAAACCTGTATGAATTTCTTTGTTCTGCTGTACACAAAGGAAGATATTCGGAAGAATGTTAGTAACCAAACAGATCTCGCCCCCCATTGACTGCCATAGTAGGAAAAAAATACTGTGTGTCAATAGCAGGCAAGATCTGCATGGTTACTAACATTCTTACAAATATCTTCCTTTGTGTTCAGCAGAACAAAGAAATTCATACAGGTTTGGAACTACTTGAGGGGAAGTAAATGACAGAATTTTCATTTTTGGGTGAACTATCCCTTTAATGTAAAGTCAGCAAATATTTAGCCTTCTGAACTGTTCTTTTGTGCAATGGCAATTTTCACCCCATAACTCTAGCTTAATAACCATGAGTCTTAATCAATATAGTTAATATAAAATTCCATGTCTATGATGTTACCTTTCATAGTGCTGATAATGAAGCTAGTCTCTTCTGTAAAGTTCTGCACCATCTGAAAAAGGCAGATATATGTAGAGTGACCTGAATGCATTTAAAACCCACCTTTGTGATTCTTTTTAACAGTGTATGCTTGGATTACTGTATTTTCTGTCACTCTAATCTATTTTAACAACCAGTAACTGATTTTGGTAATGATTTTAAGGAAATGGTGTTGCTACAGACCTACAGACCTAAGTCTATAGTGCTTTTTGTCTATTTTTTGAGTTTAACAGCCCCTGGTCAAGATTCACTTTCACTGTATGGGAAAGAGCAGTGTCAACGTTCTGCTAAACATCTCCTTTTGTGTTTTATGAAGAACCAAAGTTATGCAGGTTTAAAATGAGTGCAAATTATGAGAACACATTTCATTTATTGGTACACTAATCCTAAAAAATAAAAATGAACTTTCAATCAAAGAATCTTGGAAAAATGTATCACAATTTCCACAAAAATAATTATTCAACACAACTGTTTTCAATATTAATAATACAAAATGTTTCTTGAGCACCAAATCAGCATATTGGAATGATTTCTGAAGGATCGTGTAACTGAAAAATGCAGCTTTGCCATCACAGGAATAAACTATAAATTTCAAATGACAGAACCGCATTTCAAAATATACTAAAATATAAAAGTTATTTCAAATATTATTTCATGATATTACAAACAAATGCAGCCTTAATGAGCTTAAGATACTTCTTTCAAAAACACTAACAAAATCTTACCAACCCCCAAACTTTTGAAATGGTAGTGTAAATGTGCTACTATTTGTCTGCTGGATAAACTACCCCTTGGACAGGTTTTATAACTAACAGTTCCTGAATGATCTGTAATCTCTGAAATGTCCTGACTCAATTTAAAGCACTCTCTGTTCTCTTACCTCATCTGAAACTAAGACATGGATCCCCGTCGGCCCCTGTCTGTATATACGATGGATTTGCTGTGAGGGAACATTATATAGATTGGCTATCTTCTCAGTGAGCTCTAGGACAGTTAGGTCCTCTAGGTAGAGGGCATGGTACACTACAGACAAAAACAATTTGAGTATTAAGTATAAATGTAACACTCCTTCTGCATGTCATACATATGATAAAGGAAACTGTGACGTCTCCTACCATCATCATCCGCTGCTTTGGTGTGTGGTTGGTTCCTGTTCTGCAGCTGGGATACATAGACAGTGAGACGTGGTTGTATACACCTGGGGAACATTGTCGTAGACCACATTGAGCACAAGTCTGGACACATTTTAGGATGAATCGGAAGTGTTTGATTAGGGAGACAGCTCACCTTCCTTTGATTGCATTGAAAAGACGGATGCCGTCAGCAGGACCACAGATCTGAATGAAGTCTTCTCTACTCATTTTTAGCAGATCGGAACCTGAAACATTAATAAATATTACTTAATATTTTTGTAGAATTTTTTTTTTTTTTTAGGATTCTTTAAAGAATAGAAAGTTCAGAAGATATAGAATACAAAAATAGAAATGTTTTGAAACATTATAAATGTCACTTTTGATCAATTTAATGCTTCCTTGCTAAATAAAACTATATATATATCTTAAAGGGTTAGGTTAAATTCTGTCATTAATTACTCACCCTCATGTCATTCCAAACCAGTAAGACCTTCGTTCATCTTCGGAACACAAGTTATGATATTTTTGATAAAATCTGTGAGCTTTCTGACCTCCGATAGACTGCAGCGTTATTACCACTTTCAAGGCCCAGAAAGGTGGCAAAGACATTGCTTTGTTTGTTTTTTGTGCACAAAAAGTATTCTTGTCACTTCATAACATTAAGGTTGATCCACTGTAGTCACATGGACTATTTTAACAATGTCTTTACTACCTTTCTGGGCCCTGAAAGTAGTAATAATAACGCTGCAGTCAGAAATGGAGAATGGAGGTCAGAAAGCTCACAGATTTTATCAAAATTATCTTAATTTGTGTTCCGAAGATTAACAAAAATCTTACCGGTTTGGAACGACATGAAGGTCGGTGAGTAATTAATGACAGAACTTTCATTTCTGGGTGAACTAATCCTTTAAATACGCATATACAAAATATCTTTCTGACTCCAAACTTTTGATAATTTATTCAATACAGTTAATAATCGACTTTTTACCCAAAATTTGTGTGTTCGATGTATTTTTTATGCTTATCTGAGTATCAGGTTGTTGGTTTAGCAGCATGTTAACTGTAAACTATTCAATTTGATCTATGCAGAATTTCTAACAGCTGTAATTCTCAATGACTATTTCAGCCCACCTGAGAAGCCAGAGAAGAGCCTGCAGAAAGAGGAGAATCTATTACGATGGAGCCACTGCTGCGTGTCCTGCATGGAGGACGATGGCAACAGGTGCTAATGGCAAAAAGAAGAAGAATAGCATCATCCATGTCCTCAAACACAAACCTATAAAGATAAGAGAGCACGGCATTAATGTTTTTAAGCAGCCCGCCATACTTACATCAGAGCAGCTGGGCAGAAGTAGCTCCACCTGCTGGTCTGGAGAGCAGTTTCTATAAACGCAATAAGACGGGAGAGCAGTAGCCAGTTATGTTTGTGTTGCTGGAAATCATGCAGCGATTTCATACTGAATAAGGACTCACTCCTCTGGGAAGCTGTAGGAAGTGTGAGCGCTGTGATAACCAGGAGATGGTGTGTTGCTGCTGACGGATGGGGCTTCAGGCCAAGGGGAGCACTGAAAGAAAAGGGAAAAGGTCTACCTATGTTAGGTGGCCGTTTTAGCCCCAGCTCTTGACCTTATTCTCAATATGGATTGCTTTGGTCTAACAAGCAATCATGTGAACATTCCAGTCACACCTTGCTTGTGTGTGAGAGATTAATATTTCACTTTGGCCGGCCAAAGTAAAGAGGTAATGGAAAATTCAGCAGCCATAGATGTTTGATGTAGAACGCCAGCTTGAAAGAGAGCAATCATTAACATATGGACAGATTTTCCTATGGCTGAAATAACACTTAAACCAAAAGTGAAAACTTTGTCATCATTTACTTGTTGTTCTGAACCTGTATTATTTTCTGTCTTCCTTTAAAGCAGCTCTTTTCTATACAGTGATGGTGATTTATAATGTCAAGCTCCAAAACATCATTAGTGTCATAAAATTAGTCTATATGATTTGATGTAACTGACGGAAAAAATTGAATTGGTTTTTAAATATCACATGACCAACGTAAAGCATAGTCACAAATGAGATGCGAGAGCTACAGAGGAAGATCATTGGGATGCCTTCGAAATCGCAAACTCTCGAGTATGTACTTATTTTGAATAAGTAATTACTTCACAACCACTAAAAAAGTATGTTCTATATAGTATGAATGTAATCTGGATGTACTACTTTCTCCATGTTGCCCTTATGACGTGACCTACCAGCATCAGCTGGAATAGTAAATAGTAAAGCGTCCATCGTATGCACACTTCAGAATCTCGCCGGAAGAAGTAGGTCATTTGGGTACTTTTTGCCTACTCTTTTATGAGTACTGTAAATTCGGACATTCTTTTTTCACATACTGTTTTCACATACTGTTTTTTGCCTACTATATAGTAGGGAAGTATACAATTTTAGATGCAGCCATAGTAAAAAAGAAAGAAAAAAAGCCTTTTTGAAAAGAAAAAAAATCAAATGAAAATTTTGGTCTTCCTCATGGTGCTTTTTTGTTATTTTTGGAGCTGTATAACTCTAGATCCACTTTCTTTGCATGCTACCAAGGCAAATGTCTTACCTCAGTCAGCACTGTTGTTTTATAGGATGGTTGATATTTTTCTCTATCCTGAGGACTCTTTTTGTCAATCTTCTCTCTGTCAGTCTTGAGCTTGCGATCAGCACCTTTCGGCTTGAGAAATAAAAAATTAAAGCATTAAAAGGATAGTTCACCAAAAAATTTAATTTCTGTCATCATTTACTCACTTTCATGTTGTTCCAAAACTGTATGATCTTCTTTCTTCTGTGGAACATATGACACTGTATCAGTGTTTTTTATTTATTTTTTGTCCATAAAATGCAAGTCAATGAGACCAATGTAATTTGATTCTCAACGTTAAGAATAAAATATCCACTTTTGTGTTCCACAGATGAAAAAAATGCATGCAGGTTTGGAACGACATGAGGGTGAGTAAACGATGACAGAATTCTCATTTTTGGATGAACTATCCCTTTAAGTAACATCAAAATAATAATCTTACCTTTAAGGTTATTTCAACATCTAACATCTCCACAAAGCACACTGTGTATCTGTTATCTTTGTAGAGTCTATAACAGGAGTGGCGAACGTCGGTCCTGGAGAGCCACAGTCCTGCAGAGTTTAGCTCCAACCCTGATAAAAATTCACCTGCCTGTAGCTTTCTAGTAACCCTTTAGACCTTGATTAGTTTGTTCAGGTGTGCTTGACTAGAGTTGAAGAAAAACTCTGCATGACTTTGGCTGAATCCCAAATGGCACACTTCTATGCACTTTCGGTCTTGTGGACTTACAATGGCAGCCGCGTGCGTGTGTCCGTTAGGTCCACGAGACCGTAGGGTGTCCCATTCATCATTTTAGGTTTCAGAAGGGTGCTCGCGAGCGCCCCCTTTGCGGCCGCTATGTGCCCTCGATGCGCACTTCAGCTGAGCTTGCAAGATCGCGAGCTGCGCAGAGGACTTTACCCGGCAGTCAAAGCAGAATTACATCACGAAAGTGTGGAAGACCGTAAGGGTTTAGGGTACCATTTGGGATCCAGCCTGTGGCTCTCCAGGACCGAGGTTCCCCACCTCTGGTCTATAAGGTGCTCTACCTTGAAAACTTTGACCTGGCAGCTGGCGGAGCGCATGTGTTCAGTGTATTCTCCATGCTCGCCGGCTGCAAAGGTGTCTATCTGAATGCGGAAAGGGACGCCCTTCTCTCCACCATGTTTTCTAGGAGTGAACTCAGTGCTAATGCAGTTTACCTGTATATAAAGAAACAGAGATGTTACTGTTGATGATACACAATCTAGTGGAGAGGTCAGAAAGAGAGAGAAAATGCTCCACCTGAATGAACACGGAGGCATTTCTGTCAGGATCCCAAAGGAACTCTATGGTGTTGAGCTGCAGTGGGTGGGCTCGAGGCTCCATTATACCCACTGACAGCGGGATATCTGAACATAACAATTTGGACATGGTTAATCATATGAAATTGTGTTTGACACGATATGATTTGAAAACAAATTTAGGCAAGATGGTCTTTTAGAAATGTGCTTTTTCAGGAAAGCAGGTTCCACCTATATCCAAGATCCTGTCTCCTGGTCGGTTCCACCTCCATCCTTCCAGCTGTTGATGCTCTGTGTACTGCAGCCGTCTGTCATGGAAAACGACACGCACAATGCTCTGGAAACAGCATAAGACAGTATGATGTCAGGAAAGCATCCCACATGTCACCATGGGTAAAACCAAGTATTATATAACATGCATGTCTGCATTTTCTTTAGTATTTCCTAACACAGCTCACATTTAAGAACTCAGCCACAAATGGTTACAATTATGTTACTAAAAGTGGCAATTATTAATTTTTACATGCACATTGGTATATTGCAATTTGTATTGTCCCTTTGACTATGTTTTTATGTTATTTGTAACAGTATTTTTCATTTATAATATTGTATAATTTTACTAGCCCCCTGTTGGATAACAATCTATCAATTAAAAACTGTAAAATAATTATTCAATTTTGAAATCATTAAAAAATTGTGAGAATATTTCAAAGAGCATCTTGTGTTTCAATATAAGCAAGAGCATCTGACCATTTTTTACTAAAGTTCACATGATCAGAAATTTCATAAATATCACAAAATGTCATAACCTTAATTTGTTTAAATTTTTTAAAATCCTAAACTCTTTATTTCTAGTCACAGTGAAAAAACACTTTAACCTACCTTTACATATTTGCTGCTTATATCTGTATACTCCATCAGTTTCCTATTAAGCATTCGGATTTCATAGGACTGACCTATAGTGCAATAAAACAAGATGGATTAAAATGGAAAAAATCGGAAACCACACTGATAGTATAGTTTGTAATGGTTGATTTTACTGCCAATGCAATTATTATAATGTCAACAAAACTAAACACAGAACTGAATTAATAACTGTACGTTTATAAGAGCAAAATCATCTGTAACCCTCAAAATAAAGTGTAAAAACATTGCTCCAGTGATTAAAAATCACATTTACAACAAAGAGTGTTTATTGTGATTCTCCTTCAGAGTTTGCTTAGGTAACTCTTTATGCAGTGTGTTGTTCGTTTTAGTCATGTCATTTAGTCATGTCACCTTTAGTCATGGACTTCAGACATCAACAACTTTCGGTTACACCATCATGTCAAAAGTACAGACTGATATGTGCTGGGAAAAAAGGTTCTTTCAAGACGAACATAAGAAAGACAAAGCATGGTGCTATGAATGCAACTTCAAATGTTGACTGAATTTAAACAAGCACAAGACGATTATTTAACAATACCTTGATTTAGATATGTGAGTGTTTCGTCCTGAAGTTTCACTGCTGGAGATGTGGCTGCACAAAGCACATAATGAAAAGGAGACGCTCTGATCTCAGTGGACTGCTGCTCCTCTTCATGCTTGAGAAACGGAGCAAGAGCATCTCTGAGAGAAAACAAAGGACATATAAAATAGAGGCTCTCCCACATGAAAAAATACTATTGTAATTTATTGTATACTATAGTATTTTTGAACCATACTAGTAAATTGTAGTATACTGTATAATACAGTATACTACAAGTACATACTCTATTATAGTATTTACAACACTTTGTTAATGAATGCTACAGCATACTGTAGTATTAACTGTAGTGAACTGATCAATTGTAATAAATACTGTAGTATACTTTAGTTTTTACTACAGTAAACTGTAGAGTATTGTAGTATAATATACCCTATAGTTGTAGAAAAGTACAGTATTGGGTAATTTATTTACTATAGTTGTTATATAACCACAACTACAGAATTACCACAACAAATTAATTCAAGTACTTTAATGTTTTAAAAAACACTATAGTATTTACTATAGTATTTTTTCATGTGGGATCATACCAAGTGACCATACTAACAATAACGTAAAAACAAATAAGAAAATTATGATGGTACTCGTTGAGGTACTTTGGAGAACACTTTACACACAATAATGCAAGAATATGGCAATCTTTCAGAAACTGCCTTTGTAAGTACCACTATATTTTACAATAGTCACCAACAGCAGACAAAACAGGAGATACATCTAGAAAAATACCTCTAAACATGTTGAACAAATTAATCCAGAATGATACATAAAAGTCTATTCTTTAGTTTGGTCTCAGTACTGCAAAATCAGGGCAGATAATATGACTGATGAGGGATTTACAGTGAATTGACCAAAAAAAAAAAACAAAAAAAATCCGCTGGGTATTGACTTTCTTTCTGCTTGCTTACCTAAGGTATCATAAGTTTTCTTATTTATAGCCTATAAGAACTCCCCTCGTGAAAGACTTCTCAGGTATATTAATCTGTATAAAGTTTATAACAATTAAAAAATGTAAAATAAATTGACAAAATGTAAGACGACTACACAATCTCAATAACTCGCGCCAATGTACTTACCTTATATAATTATTTTGCGCGTGCTGTTGATAGGTTTCAGGATGGCTGTGCCAAAACAGCATGCTCTACAGTTCGGTGACGTTCGTATCCAAAAATGAGTAGTCAAACGGGTGGTCGCCGGTGAGGGGACCGTGAGGGCCGCAAAAGCTTTTCTGAACCCAACTTGTCCGGTGTCTTTTATCTCCGCGTGACGGCCGTCAGGTGACCTGTGAGTGTCCGTCACTCTGCCTTCATCCTCTGTCACCCCCACTCTGACAGACATTTCTGAACCGATCGTTTAATAACAAACGGCTACCGAGTTGTTTTGGCGCAGGCTGACTCTGACATCAAAGGTCAAGACTGAGTTGCTGATACATATTTAGCGTGCAGAACTTTATTAACTAGATTATGCAATGCTATGTTTGTGTGCACAGCGCACCCTTTTACATTTTCACATCTGTATTGATGGAAAACCTTGACATCACTGGCACAAGCGCATACTAAAAACGTACTTTAATATTTGGTTGAACCTCATAAAAACTGTCAAGGTTATATTTCACCCAAAAATAATCTATTTTCCTTTTCTTTTTTTTACATTTGTACTTGCATTAGTAACGACACACCATGATAGTATTTGTTTTGCAGTATTTGTCAGTAGTTAATGATTATTTTAATACAATAAATGTTTGTGTCCGGATAGGATTTCTATTATTATATATTTTTCACAATGAATGTCTGAAGAAAATATCTTTTATAAATAATAACACACATACATATATATCGATCTCCTGGTCATTTCTTTGGCACTGGACATTTATGGCACTGGACTAACTAGGACTGAGAACAGGTTATCTCATGAGACTGTTTATAAATGTACTGGTGCATGAATTGTGATAAATACCAGAGTTGCTGATTGCATATTCAACAGCCGCACAACACAAATACAGTCAACTCATATACAATCAATACATTTTAGGGTTCAAAATAATCATCAAAAAAAGTTCATGTTTCTGGTTGTTTTATTTCTAGGCCAAA
>RJVU01016332.1:522824-573620 GCA_003731715.1 Anabarilius grahami | reverse complement strand
GACTGTACATTTGCACAGAAAATGTATTTATAAATACAAGAGTGTATCTGCGTCCAATGACAAAACAAAGTCTAACATGCGTAGTGAACAATTTGATGGAATACCATTGGAGGTCAACATTTCAGGAAACACAAGGGGAAACTTAATACTTGCACTGTTGATCCTCACAGTTGGCTTTGTCCTTTCATAAACAGATATTTTTATGAATAACCCCAATCTAAACCAAAATGATGGTTCATGGTCTGAATCGGTTAAAAACCCTTAGAAACAAACTCTAAATCAAACAAGGGTATGCACATTTAGCATACCAATAAAAGCCACATGCCTCAGTATATAATACTAAAAGTAGGGTGCTTTCAAATGTCTGTCCTTAATTTCTAATGTGGTCTGGTTCACAGTCTGAGGATAGGCATTTTGGTCAACTCTGTGAGACCCATTTGAGATTTGCACTTGTCTACTTCCCCACATGGGCAACATATTAATAATAATAATAATAACAATAATAATACTGTATTTACAGACCGACCAGATTGCTGACGTGGCAACTTTTCACAAACAGCCAAAACTAGGTCAGTCACGGCAGCACAGGATGGTTATGTCATCAAAACATGCAGGCTATTTGTTAACGTGCAAAAGAGTGCAACATCTTTACCTTAATTTTGTGGGTGGGTGAGAAGCAATGATTGAAAGGTATGTACAAAACACTAAACGCCCAGCACTTAACATCAGATGAAAAAAATCTCCAGATGAACAAGGAAAAATAATAAGTTCAGACCTTTCAGAGAACATAACATCACCTCTAGTTCAGAGAGGGTTTTCATTAGTGTTGTAGACACGTGATGAACTTGCAGTGTCATGCTTTAGCAATGTAGTGTAAGAATGCCTCTAGACACATGTATCTTAACAGTCTGAGTTTTTTAAACAGAAAAAGGAACGCAAGGCATAGTAGTTTTGAAATTTCCATCACAATCCTCTTGCTCCAAGATGAGTTTCATTCATTGTTTCTTGTCTGGAGATGCTCCAGGTCATGCTTGCAACTCCATTCGAGTGTTTGTGAACGTTTTAAATGACCGTGTGTGTTATGGCTTGCATGTTTACTCACGAAACCCTTTACTTTTTTCCCCAAAGATGAAAGGAAAAGCTCTACATTCAGAAGTTTGTCCTTGTTTTCTGTATTGAGGCCCATATTTTTAACACATAATCCATCCTATAATAAAATCAACACAATTGCTTTACATCACTTTCTACATTATGGGATGTGGTATTGCGGTCCCATGAAATAAAAATTAATATAAGAACGTTTTAATCCTACTTTTGTTTAGTTTTTTTGGTTGTCATTGTAGCCAAACCTACAAATTACTTAAATTTTTCTCTTTTCTTTACATTTATCACTCGGCCAGCCAAATGATCCACTAACTGAGATTCAAGTGGTGTATTAGTTAAACCAACTGTGCCCATTTAAATATCCAAATAACTCAACTAAACCTTTAACGCCACTTGTAAACACGAATAAGTTATTACTAATAAATTTAGTCAACGATTCACCTCTTCAGAAGATGAAGAAAGCCTGTTTCCTCCAATTAAGGAAGCAATGCCTATCATGGAAGATCTGCATGCACTTTTCCCGGTTCAAACCCCTTTACATTCAATGTTCCACAGATGGAAAGATGCATGACAGACTAACTAAGAGGTTTCCAGGAGTTGGATGAAAAGAAAAGTTTGATTGCAGTGAGCAACACATCTCTCTGGGAAAATCCAGCAAGATTGTGATGAAGCAATAAAAAAGATGTCTGGAGGAGGCACAACTATGTTCCCAAAAGCACATGTAGGGCACTGATTAGACTCCATCCGGCTAGCTGTGAGAGGACACATCTGAGGAACTGCTGCTGTTGCTGTTGGTGGTCTGGGCCCTCTTAATATACAGATTTAGCAACTTCATCTGTGGAAATAGACAGGGTGAATTTTAATACAGCACATTCTAATACCCATATAGACTTGTTTCTCTGATAAGAGCATGTATTTACCCTTTCTACTGCATTTGTGTTATCTTAGAAGGTCAGGGTTAACATTTACTTATGCATTGCGTCTAAAAAGGAGAAAGTTCTTTTTTTCTTTAAGGGCAATGTAGTTGATTTGACTAAATATGATGCAACAAATTTACCACTTTGCAGAAGCAATACTCAGCACTACACTGATATCAATATTTTGAATAAAATGCGATGCGTGGACACTTAGACATCTATACACATAAATATGGGAGGAAGATATTTAGTTTATTCATTTTTATTGATGCATCTCATCCATTTTCATGCATCATATTTCATCCTAAAATAAAAACATATATATATAAACATATATATCTATCTTATTTGGACTATAAAGACTTTTTGCATTGTGAAATTTATAGCAATTAAGCACAAATCTCATTACTGTAACATTAAAACAAACAAAAATGTAATCTTCCATATTGTAATGTGAATTTAAAAACATTTTTTTTATTTAAAATCTGAAAGTGAACACACTATGGTATCTTTAATTGTACTGATTTTAGTTTATGCAGATTTAAATAAAATAACACAAAAATAATGGGAATTACATGAAAAGAAAAAAAAGTAGAATTTGTGCTTAACAATCTTGACAAAAATGCAAAAGGAAATTTGATTTTGAGGTGAAATGTGACCTGAAAAAGTTCTGATTAAATTCAGCCCTTCAACACTAGTCCTTTTTAAATGTGTTATGAACTCCAAATGCAGTGAAAGTGAGCCAAATATAAAAACTTGGACCAGTTAAAACCAGAGGGGGGACACAAATAAATAGAGGACTTAGTGATAAGGAGGTTGAACAGGGTGAACCTTTTGGTGGACTTGTGACATGTGACATACCTTGCTACCTGTGAGCTGGGCCAAGTGTGGCTTCAGTTCCTCACCAATCACAGAGTAAATGGCCACCAGACAGAACACGCTGGCCTTGCGAACGCTACTCTCTGTGTTGTCATAGCCCTGCAGACAGAGTATTTTAGCATTAACATCTTCACAAACAAACACACACACACACACACGGACATCATCAAGAGTACAGGAGGCAAAAGTACAAAAAGGCATGCTGACTATGCTCCCAACATTCCAAATGAAGACATACTAGTATTAAGTATACTTAATACTGACCCAATTTTGTCCAATGGGGCGACCAAAGGTTAAATGACCAAAAGGGCTACAAAACATTGTCACAGAAAATCTATCCCATCTTAAATCTCATTCTCCATTCTGCATATTGCAACTGGTACACTGTGTCGGGGATATATGCAATATATCCAAGATCATTATGCAAGATGCGAAATGGTGCATACTTTCAAACTACTTGCACTGATATTCAAAGACTTCTCTCTGATCATATCAACTTAGAAGTAGGTAATGAAAACAACTCTAGAGACTGTATAGGAAATGAGAGAGTATTTCGCAAAGAGGGAAATGTAACAAGTTCCAAAGTGACAGAAGTGACGAGATATAAAATACTCACTTGTAAGAGGCCAGGGATGATGTCTGGCAGCAGCTGATGCAGGGACTCCTTGGCAATGCGCTCAACCACTTTGGTCTGCATCTTAATAGCAGCCAGGTTGATGGGGTAGTCTGCGGTCTGTACGATGGGACACAGCACCTTGATGCATTGCTCTGGGTGAATGGAGCCGGCCAATGTAGAGGCAGCCTCTTCAGCCGCCCTAACCACCTGCACATATAATATTTAACAATCTGAGATCTAGCAGAAAATTAGTTGGAAAAATAACTTTATTTGGATTAGGTCACAGTACAGACTGCTCTATTACTGCTGTAATACATGGAAAGGGAATAAGTACATTTGGGAAATAAACTGGCAAATGACTTATTCTCCACAGGCCTGTATTTCATTCATTTATTCATCTAGGTGTTGGGTTTGATGGCTTGGGTTGTCTTGCTTTAGATGTAACCAAGGTGCTCAGTGTCCACATGTGCAGGTGTTGTATTCAAAATGGGATTAAAGAGACCAGTCAGCTCATTTTACTGTTAATGAGGCTGTTACAAAGAAAAAGTCACCTAGCCAGATTGATTTCTCAGAAAAAATGTGGTCACATGTGAGTGGCGTTATGGTGACAATGGAGTTATCAATAGTTTAATCAATAGTTTAAAATAATATATTCACATACTACAAAACTAGGTTTAATCTGATTGCATTACTACAATGAAGTAATACAAAATATATTATTATAGTATAATCATTTATTAATTTGTCTCTTCACCTTTACACCTTTTTATTATTATTATTATTGAATATTTTTAATATTATTAATAATGAAGTTCTAGTTAAATAAAAAATATTCATGAAAACTGCAAGGAATTATGACAGAAAACGTACTACATTTACACGCCTGCAATAAAAAAAATAAAAAAAGCAGTAACTTTTTTGATTTTTAATTTAAAAAAATATATATAATCATATCAAAGTTGTATTGCCTAATTGATTTGGAAGTTAAAACAGATTACATTTTTGAGAGGGCTGATTCTAACCTCTTTATGAGAGTCCTTGTGGGCTTCTAGTGTTTTCATGATGGTGAGTTCTGCATAGTTCTTGAAACGCGCTGGCTGGTTCCTCAGGATCTCCTTCAGAACCCGTAAAGCCAGTGCTCGGATAGTGTGCTAAATAATCAGACAGAATGCATACTATCATTAATAACCACTAAAAATAAATACATACATTAAAAAAGCAACTTGACATATGAAAGACTTAAGGATTATAAAGAATGTGCCAATTGAGCATGCAAGTTTTATGGTGCTTTGACTGACATCTTTGTCCCCCAGTGTCTCCAATAGCAGCAATAGGATTGTTTTGAAGTGCTCATCCCACACAGCCAGGCTGTCTTCACGGGCAATCTTCAGCAGCTCGATCAACGCCCCCTTCCTCTCCTCCACTCGCTCGTTGTGATTAGACAGCTCCTTCAGCAGGTCTGCCACCAAATCTGAATGATCCAAAATGATTCAAGTCAAAGCAGAAGACAATCTGCATAAACAAGCTATTATTCTACTTCAGTTGTACTGGAACACTTTGGATTTTTTGGCTCATCTGTTTTGAGTATATGATATTCAATATTATTGAATCTTATGAAACATGTCAAGAACATGTCTGGGTCTTTGTTTGACCTCAAGTCTAAAAGAATTACATTGTATTTTGCTTTAAAAAGTATGCCTATTTTAGGCCTATTTTGTTTGAATCATGGCATTTAAAACAATGCTAAAATATTAAATTGTTAGGTACATCACGGTACTAAAAATTTAAAACAAATTCAGTATTTTTTTTGTATTTTTTTATTTAGCATTTTGTTGTAATTTAATTTTTGTAATAGCTTAATTTATACTGAAAAAAATGCATTACAGTTTAATACAATAATTACAGTAATAACAATTACCAATTAAATGGAATAATATAATGGATAATATAATGGACATGTTTTCATAAGATTTACCCTTATATGTCATGATTAGCCAGTAATGTACGAAGTAAAAGTGATTTTATGTTAGTTTTAGTTAGTAGTTAGTAGGGTTGGGAATCAAAAAATCAGTTCCAATTCTGGAATCAGATACTTACGGTCAGGAATCGGATTCTTGTTATAAAATTAAAACTGATTCATCTTATCGATTCCTTTGTATGCTTTTTAATGACTTTAAACAATTAAAGCACAAGAAGACCTGCACACTCTTTTCTGTGCTGCACACACATCCAAAGCATGCACACAGAAAGCCACCTCTCATGCTGAATAGTGCGCGATATTGAACTGAGTTCTCTTCTGAGTCTCTTTGCACTTGAACGGACAAATATAATCAAAAATCTGCCAACATTTCCTCGTAAACACAGTCGGTTATGTCTTAAGTGAACGCAAACAGTTGACAAAGACAATGCATAACAGTATATTGGATCTGTGCAGCTCTTAAATTAATCAAACATTAATCAAACAACAAAGAGAAAATTCTATTGCTGTTCTTGACTTAACTATATTTGTAATGTATATTTTATTTATAAAGTGCAGTATTATTTTATATTTGATTACATTTTCTGTACCTGAATACCTGAAATTCTTAAAACACTTTATTTCAATTGTATCTTTGTTCAGTTGTATTTATTTGTGCGATTGCTAATTTCTTTTTTAATTACTAAGTGTTTACTTGTCTTTAATAATGCTTGAAATGTTATATTAGTTAGGCTAGTCATTTTTGCTATGGCATTTTTTAAACCATAGGAAAAAGTTCCTTGTCCAAGTGTTCTTTAGCCTGTTGATATTTGTTCATGGTATTCAGCTACAATGAAATGTTTTGTAACAAGATTAAGAATAAATGTGAATGAGTGTTTTTTTGTTGTTGTTTTTTTACCTTATTGGAATCGAAATTAGGAATCGATAAGAATCGGAAAAGATAAGCAGAATCAGAAACTTTAAAATTCAAACGATAACCAACCCTAGAAGTTAGGAAGGTTTAAGTGTTCACTTAGACTCAGGTTAATCATATTTTTTTTTTCCAAAGTTATTATAAATTATATCAATGTGTTTGCAAACAGAGAAGCTCTGTTAGTTGCAAAGCAAAATGCAAGTAAATCTTCTCCAGGTTTCTATTTAATTTGAACATACAGTCACCTAATAAACAGTCCTACTGTATGACTGTATTGCCTTATCTGATTGCAGGTAGCCTGTAGCAGTTACCAAAAAACCCTGTTAGCAGAGAAGTTGTGTCATTTTAGGTTGACATCACATGCGAGACACTGAGATGGATGACAATGAAAGAGGAGGTGGAAGGGGAAGTAAATGAAGAAAAATGCAACAGTCTTGTTTAACTGTGCAGGTCTTTACCAGGAGTAAAGCCCTTGGGCAGCACCATCTTGTTCTCACCACAGTCTTGCCGACGGCCTGTAGAAGGGGAGGGACAGGAGGGGAAGTGATGACACACAAACTCCACTATCCTACATGCTACACCCACATATCTGAAACTTACGCTTGTAGGGGGTTAATCACTTATTTATATTTTATGGTCTCTGGGCATCATGTTGCTAACACTGTTGAATAGCTAGAGTTGAAAGGTGTAATTTCTGTTTCAACAGTGTCCGCCCACTTTTTCAGCAAGCTTGGTTCATTAAGTATTTTTCACATTTATTATCTAAAAAACAACAGTTACTTCTGGTCCTCGGATCTGATTGGCTGAGAGGTCTTTCCAGCCATGCAATATTCTACCAGTATCACCACGGGAACAGTTTCATCGCTTGTATCTCTCCGCTTGCAGCATTTTCACAGCGAGTGTCATGGGGAGAAGCAAACCTATTTGAAAATTTGCTTCAACGTTTTCGGAGATGTGAGCTCCAGGGTGTCAGCGGCAATTTAACGCTCATGTACCCCACAGAGAACAGCCTTACCTTGGCCAGTTCTTCTGAAATTTGCTGCTGGCTCTGATGTCTCTATAGTGGTTAAATATGAGATATAATTAGTTTTGGGTTTATCTAATGGGCAATCTTTGGTCTCAATCTATTATTTGTTCCAGAGCAAATATTTTTGGCTGAGGGTAAAGTTTCATAAATTTATATTTTTATTTAACTTTAATGCTGTATCAGAGTGTTACATTGTTATGCCATTAGATAGCGACACGAGACTGTCTATATGGGTGAGTCAGTAGCAAAGACTTTTATATTGAAAGAGACTGAAACAATGTTGTAAACAAGGACATTATATTTACTTTCAACAACACCTAGTAAGATGCAACCAAATTTACCAGCGCTGTCATGGGAAATTCCCATAACCGTTGAAAGGATACTACGACAAAGATATCACTTTACTCAGTGTATCATTAATATGAGATTGAGCAAAACATTATGACCAGTCACAGGTGAAACGAATATTGTTGATTATCTCTAAACAAGGTCACATATTAAGGTCTGAGTAGATTAGATGGTAAGCAAACAATCAGTTCTTGTAATCATTGTGTTGGATGCAGGAGAAATGGGCAGGAATAAAGATCTGAGCGACTTTGACAAGGGCCGAATTGTATTGGCAAGGTTACTGGGTCAGACTATCTCTGAAACAGCAAGGCTTGTGGGATGCTCCTGGTCAGCAGTGTTGAGAATTTACCAACAGTGGTCCGCGGAGGGACAAACCTTAAAACCGACGACAGGGTGTTGAGCACCCAAGGCTCATCAATGCACAAGGGCAACGAAGGCTATCCTGTCTGGTCCAAGCCAAAGGAATGTCTACTGTGGCACAAGTCACACAAAATTTAATGATGGTTATGGGAGGAATGTGTCACAACACACAGTGCTTCACACTCTGCTGCATATGGGGCTGTGTAGCCGCAGACAAATTAAGAGTGCCTATGATAACCCCCGTGTCCACCATTGAGCATCGGAATTGCCCAAGAACTCACTCTATACTCTGCCTCTTATTTCTTGCTTTTCTTGTTTTTGCTCATCTTAAAGTGTTTTTTTACACAATCAAAGATAATGGGTGCAGTATGGAGTACAGACGTGAGAGTGGATGTACAAGCTTAGAGCAGCGTATTGACTCACAGTCTCGAAACTGCTCCACGTCGTCGTCAAAGACAGCTTCTTTCAGGGCACTTTTGTCATAGGCCGCGATTGTGTCTCCATAGCCATAGGGTGCAAACTCTCTCGACCGTGGCACAGCGAAAGACCGAGGGGACGGTGTGTTGAGCAAAGATGTTTTGTTATCCAAAGCGGTTCGGCCACCCTCCACTACATCCAATCCCAGTCTTGCGTCAGACCCCGGAGATGCCCCTTCCTTCCCAGTCTAAGACAGGAAGAGTGAAAGTGTGTTAAGTATGTGCTGATTAGTGATGCACAATATGTTCAAAAATTCAAATCAAAAGGTAGGGAAAAAGAATCTAGATTACTTTGCATTCACATTGTATCTGCAATTGAAAGTGAATTTATGGTCCACTTTAGTTGTGGTAGGCTCTCACCACAGTCTCACAGCTATTTTTGGAATTCTAAATAAGTAAATAAATAATTGTTAAAAGCACTGTTAAAAAGCATATACTCACGGCATCATCCTTCTTCCCATCACGTCTGATTGGCTCATTCAGGTCTTCTTGGCTGCGGTAACTGAAACTCTGGATGGCTTCTGTGACACCACGCAGTGAGCTAAAGATCTCATCAGAATTCATGTTCTCTGTGTCATACTCCAGCATACTGAAAAGAGAAAGAGTAAAAGAGGAAATAAACATTGAATGGACAGCAACACACACATAAACAAGAAAGCCAAAGCATACAAATTATGAAAAAAAATAATAATAATTTGAGTGCACAACTCCAACATGCACCTACAGGTGAATAAATAGATGCTCCAAACATGATCAGTTATTTACTGTAAAAAACCTATTTTACATCCATTAAAAATTCCTCCACATAGTTTTGTTTCTTAGTTGTACATTTTAATCAACCACCATCCACAGAGGGAAGTTTGTATTTGGAATGATTTCAAACCATGGCCACTAATATTTGTGCATACGTGCCCCTGTGAGGCTGGGAGTGGGTGGGAATCTAAGCACCCATCCCGCCCCCTCCTCGTCATGGCTAGCGGCTGAGTTACCTTGGTGAGAGTGCGCAGCGGAAGGCCCTGAGGGAGGGGCCAGCAGGAATAGAGGAGTGAGACGGAGGAGTAGGAGGAGGAGGAGAGGGAGAGGGGTGCTTTAAGAGCCCATCGACACTCCAACCCCATAACCGACTGTGCCCACAGAACGGCCGGAGAGGGAGAGAACAGGGCAGGAGAGGAAGAGAGAGAGAAAAAAAGAGTGGTCCAGTCGGAGTGTTGTGATTAGCAGCATGGGTTAATAAGTTTAAGAGGACCAGAAACCCCTAAATCGTCGTCTATTGTGTTCTGCAGATCTCTTTAAAAGAGTTTTAGACACTGCATGAGAGGATGACTCTCCAGGTGAATTGGATCCCACCCCAGAAATGCAGAAATTCATTTTAAGGGTTTCAGGTTGTAAAGGAAAAATCCAATTCAGAGGTTTAGTACATGTTAGAGCCATTAAACAGGGCGACAGGCCTTAGAAACTGCTGTTGAAAGTCTTCGTGCCCAGAGTGAGATCATGCTTTAGAACGGTCAGCATATGGGAGGAGGGAAGAGGATGTGTTACCTGGGTGACAGACCCCCGTGGGAGCAATTTGTAGGTGAGGTGAGAGGACTGGTCCTGCTGGTGGGGTGCCGGGGTGGCGTGCGGCCCATTGTATTACTCGGTGAACTCTGTGAAGAACACAAAGATGAAATGATAACTAAATCATTTCAGGCTAGGCTAAACAACAGTTCAGCAACAAAACAATATTAGTGGCAGATCTTTATTATTGTCTTTTTATCTGTTTGCCCGAATTGCTGTGAATTTCTGACTTAGATAATAGTGTGGAATACTTTATGTACTTGAATGGAGAGAGACTAAAATTTCCAAAACTGTTTGTCAAGATTGTGTTTATTGTGTTTATATAAAAAAACTATAAAATCTGACAAAGGGGCCACACACATATTAGGTCTTTTGCGCACACAAGTCAGTTATTTCAAATGTAGCCACGCGGCAGGTGCACTTAAAATGTCGCGACGCGCATGCGGTGCATTTTCCAGGCGCATCAAAAAATGTAAAATTCTCAACTTTTCAGAATGCCGTTAAGCGCACCTCAGGTCATGTGACAAGAACCAACCGATCAGCTTCGGCCTTTCCGTAACAAAACATCGAAAGCTCAGCCGAACAGCTGATCATAGCTGTACAGGGTGGTTTTTATATCTCATCTCCATAAATATATTTAGTAGTAAAGCTAATGCAAGGGCAAGAAATCAATTTATCCTTTGCTGAAACTTCCTTGTCGTCGTGGAGAGTGCAGTTCATGGTTGCACAGCAATGACAGATGCCACGGGAGCGCAAGCGCTTGTGGAAGAGGAGAAAGCGACACGGCCACGCGTTTTTAGGCGTGATATGTGAACGCCCCAAAGACATCATAAATTTTGCTTCTTCAGCTCAAATTAAAATGCTAAAAATGTTTTTCACAATGGTCCAATTAATATGTTCTAGAGTTTAAAAAAAGATAGAAAAAAACAAAACAATACTGTGTTTTTACAGCGAAAATAAATACATGTACACTGTTCAAATGTTTAGTATCAGAAAGATTTTTAAAAATAAATTATATTCAGCAAGGAATGTTACAAAAGATTTCTATTTCAAATGCTGTTCTTTTGATTTATCTATTTGTCAAAGAACCCTGAAAAAAACTATCATATTAGAAAAATATTAAGCAGCACAATTGTTTAACATTGATCATAATAAATGTTTCTTGAGCAGCAAATCAGCATCTTAGAATGACTGCAGAATTTTTTTTCTATTTGATCAAATAAATGCAGCCTTAGTGAACATAAGAGACTTCTTTCAAAAACATTTAAAAATCTTTTGAATGTCAGTGTATATTAAATCTTTTAATATACAATCTCATAAGAGATAAAATAAGAAATCTTACCACGCTGGTGGTGTTGCTTGAGTTCTTCAGATGGTTATGCAGGAGCTTGGTGGCTCCATCCTGGAATGTTTTAGGCAGAGCGCCCAGGAGCATGGTGAATTCAGGAGTGTTCAGCTCAAAGAGTGAGATCAGCACCACCTGGGCAGCCTGCACAACACAGCACACACCTCATGAGATCCAGCACAAATACTAACACCGCAATGAACGGGAGCACACTTATACATGCTGAGAAAATCCGGCGGCGATAACTCAGAATAGAAAGAGAGACTGTTTAAGGAACTGTGACTGCAGTGCTCCTATGAACAGAAGACAACTGGATCTGATATGTCACCTACACACTGGAGTTTACACATCCTTTGACTGGGTCCAGCTTGATTTCACAAACAAATTCCTAATTGTCAAAAGCTCCGTCAAAGCCTTCTCTAGTGTGTAGGTGTTCTCAGTATCAGTGATGGGAATCATATGTGACGATTCTTGTTTCAATTCCCCTTAACGATTCTAGTTTGAGCGATTCAATTAATCATTCTTTTAGTGGGGAAGAAAGAAAAAAAACAATTCTTACTATGTTTACTGCCTTCAGTATCATTTAGTCAGATGTGATCATTATAGATTTCAACAGATCAACAAATCATAAATAAACAGTAATAAAAAAATTGTATAAAATTGCATTATACAATTCTTGATGGTTATTTCTGCTTGAATAAAAGACGAAACCAAAATATCACTCTTATCGTAATGACAACAGCGGTTTAAAGACCCAAACAGGCGAGATTCCCAACCCTGGTAAATTTGACTTGTATATTTCACTCAATTCTTAGATAGCTCAAATGTCCATGACTCTGTTCTGTTTAATGTTAAACACATGCAAGAACACTGATTCACTCACTGTTATTCTGTGAAAAGAAACAAAAACATCGATCTTAAGCAGTGGAGCGTTAACAGCAATTGAGAAACAAAAGGAAACTTTAAAAACACACTTATTTATTCATGTAGTTAATTTTTTTTTTAATCTCTGCTCGCTTTAGCCTTCTGGTACAATTGCATGTTAAGAGATTGTATTCAGCAGTCACTTCGCAAGGCAACGAGGCAGATTAGAGTGAGGAGAGAGCACACGGTTAGGTGCAGCGGTTACGTGTGGGTTGTTGGTTAGGCCGTTGGATTGGCACTACCTGCTTGCACCTCTCCTCCAGATGACCCTCTCCAGGAAGTAGAGCTGTAGTGTTGGGCCTGCCTGACAACTCCTCATATGCCCAGTTATGAAGGGTCTGGGTCATCGTGTCAGGGCAATAGGGTAACAGACAATAAAAGAGAAACTGATGATGTTGCCTTTAGGCAGCAACTGATATTGGAAATAAATGTCTTGCATCTGTTCATTGTGATTAATTGATGTTTAACCAACATTTTAAAAGTAAGAAATCTTGCAACCAAGATCAGAAATGATTCTTAATGGGATAGTTTGTTATTTAGAATGACAAGAGAGTGAATAATAGTAAATGATGACAGAATTCACACAATGTATTTGTGAGAATTAACCTAGAAATAAAAAAACCTTTTTCAATAAACAGCTCAATCCATGTCAATTTATACTCATCATACTCCACCATTGCAGCACTGATTTGTGCACTGTCTGTAAGCACATCTCCATGGAAACTCACTTTTCTAACGTCAGAGCTCTTGGGTTCTGTGGTCCAGGTGATAATGCGAGACACGGCTAATCTCGTCTCACTTGAGTTCACAAAGTCAGCAGGGTCCATCTGCCGTGCCAGGGACTCGATGTATTTCAGAATGGCCACTTTCACCTGCATTATAACATCAAGAAAATAAGAAATAACAGGCTCAGCACACTGTGAATTTGCAGCTGGGGTTTTGTAAGCAGTAATGGTAGGCATCATCATACCTTCAGATTGGGGGTTTGAGTCTGATCAACAATGAATCTCATTAGAATGTTAAACTGTTGGTCGAAGGGGAAAGACTCCCTAAGAGGGAAAAAAAAAAAAAGAGAAAAAATACATTTTCCTAGTGGCACAAAAGTTCAAAACAAACAAAAGCGCAGTGGAGGTCAAATTGTTTTGACTAGGACTGTCACTAGAGACTGACCGTGTGATGTCCAGAGCCTTTTGGACCTTAGCTTGGACTGAGCCCAAGAGGTCAGCTCCCATTTTCTTCAGTAGCTGAGTGAGCAATACAAAGAGCCAGTCCTGGAGATCCTCTCTGTGCACAGTGATGAAGTCCACTAGTGTCTCCAAGAACATGCTAAACACCTGGAAGCAGATCATCCAACGTCACACCAATGCTGCGCAGCATATAATTTCATAAACCTGCTAATGGCTTTATATGCCTTTGTCACAAATGTATTAAAAAACTAAATTTCTACACTCTCTGAACAAAATGTGAATGGTGCTTGCCTGTGCAAAAATTGCTGCCGCAATGCCAGTGTTTTTCAATATGTTTGCAAAGGTGTTTCACGAGAGTCACATTGCAGGATGTGCGATGTCAAGTATAGGGAATGTAGTCGATCCATATGGACCAGGCTCCACGGTTCGAAACGTATGTGATTCTCGGATTAATTGCAAAGTTTAACAATCATAGAGTGAAAGTTTATCATTTTCACATGCTTTTGGTTCTGTCAGTTTAAACATTCAAGCGATTTTAAACCAACCGAGTACAAGACGACTCAAAAGAGAACTCAATTCGGAACTCAATTTCCTCTAGTACAACTGCTGCTCTGCTGCTGATTTGTAGTTATTTTAGAGCTTATTTTAAATAATTTCAAGTCATCATAATTTCGAGGTCCCCTTGTAAATTTGCTGTGGCCCCTGGCACTCTGGTTGAGAACCACTTTTCTAGTTCAATTAATTCTTTGTTCATTGTAAATCTATGAGATTTTTGGAAGGTTGCCAGTTAGCCTGTTTATAAGTCTGATCAATTATAATAATATAATAAAATAACAAAATAAAATAATCGTACATCTATTCTTAACAGGCAGGATGATTTGATGCATCATTCATGACGGCATGAGTTACGTGTCAAAGTTCAAAATAGGATTAGCAGATAACGCTACGAATGAGCAATAATTATGATGTTGCTGGTTTTAATGTGATCTATGTAAAGCATGAACCAATTTATATAAGAATACAATAATTAATCCATTTATATAAGAGAATGGTTCAGGTATTTGTAAGATCCACTTACTCTCTATTGTTAAAATCCACACCAAGGCAGACCATGCAAACAACAAGAAAAAACACATTCTATTAGTGCAATCTCATTCCATTTTCAAGATCTACACAAACACACTGTTTGCCAGGCAAACTTGTTAAATTTTACAGAATCCATAGTGATTAAAGCTTCTTATTTAGTCTATTATTGCAATTCATTTAGAATAATTTCACAAGAAGGCAACATAATTTCACATGATGCAGGTAATCCTTCATAAAATCCTTTATTTGGAATGCTACCATTAATTCAGCCATAGGTAAGTAGATTAAACGTGATCAAAACAGTCATGTGGAAAGGATGCATCCTCACACAGGTTACCTTGCTGTGAGGATCTGCAAACATCCTGGTGAAGATCTCACACAGCCTCTTCAGCTCCACACGGCTGAAACACACAAAAGTATGATTAAAGGCTTGTTCACTTTAAGAATAAGACAGATAAAGAATAAAAAGCTATTTCAAGCCAACTGGGATTTTGCACATGTATCATTCAGCCTATAAAAACACAATAAATGAGCAACAAAACAAAACTTGCCAGATACTGACTGGTTATTTTCTACTTCTTGTCTTGGAGGAAAATTAAATGATACCAAAGAACCAAGAGACCACTTGTGTCCCTCTGAAGACCCCCACCTGAGAATGCGCTGACTCTTTAGCAAGTTCTGCAAACCCAGTAGGCCCTCTTTCCTCTCAGACCAGTTGGAACTGGCGCAGTGATTTAGCACCTCAGCGACATCCTCTGTCTGACGCAGGTAGTGAGGAATGCCTCCATTACGAGAGCTATAGGAACGCTCTGAGCAGGCACTGGACGCGTCACTGTTGGCATCGTCATCAGACTCGTACCTCTTTCTCAAAGGCTTGCGCTGAGGAGAGGATGGAGCAGGTTAGTAGGTTCAACAGGACAAAACACCAAACTTAAACATAGTAAGTATGCTGTTGATATGAGAAAGCCATGCAGCATTAAAAAATAAGAAGGGTTTAGGTTCTTTTAACACTAACCTTGGGACAAGTGACGACCACATTTAAATGTGGAAAAGAATAATTTAAAATATCGATATGTGTGCATACAGAAAAATACACAATGGTTTGGTGTACTGAAGCTGTAAACAAGAAACATGGATGTCAACATTTTAATGTGATTACTAACCATTACCTAAACTACTGTTCAAAAATGTAAGAGCGGTAAGATTTTTTAAAAATTAATTAATACTTTTATTTGGCATTGATGCATTAAATTGATCAAAAGTGACAAAGGCATTTATTATGTTACAAAAGATTTAGATTTCTTTGCTGTTCTTTTTAACTTTATATTCATCAAAGAATCTTAATAATAAAAAAAGAAAAAAAAGATGGTTTTCACAAAAAATATTAAGCAATAACCATTTTCAACTGTGATAATAATAAGAAATGTTTCTTAGCACCAAATCCGCATATTAGAATGATTTTTGAAGGATCATGTGACACTGAAGACTGGAGTTATGATGCTGAAAATTCAGCTTTACATCACAGGAATAAATCTGATTTTAAAATATATTAAAACAGAAAACAGTTATTTTAAATTGTAATAATATTTAACAATATTACCATTTTACTGTACTTATGATCAAATAAATGCAGCCTTGGTGAGCATAAGAGACTTCTTTCAAATACATTAAAAAAATCATACCAACCCCAAAATTTTGAACGATGTGTATATTTGATGAAGGAAATAAGCCATCAGAGAAGTATTAAACCAGATTTTTTTTTTGTAAACTACTGTTGACTATGGTGGAAAGATATATAAGAGTCAAAATTTGTGCGTCAAGATATTAACAAGAAGTTTTGATTCTGTTCACACTTTAATGTCATCTTTAAAGTCATTTTGATTCTTCATACACTTTAATGATTTAATGAAAATTCGATTGCACTTTTTGGATTTTTCAGTTGTTAGTTGTAGTAATTTAGTTCATTTAGTTGTAGAATTCAGTTGTCATTCCCATAAATAACTGAACTCTGTGAATAAAATTAAAAATTAAGAATTAAGAAAGGAGTGACAACTTTAGCTCCAGTGTGTACATGGCCTTTGAGGTGTTTCTCCATCCTCGGCGCTGGAGTATGAAGGAACAATTCAGATATTTGTTGCGGCAGTCATGAATAATTCAAACAGACAATTTTCAGCAGTTGGCAATGCATTAACAAACATTCAAATCCTTGTCATTAGTACAGTGTGCGCAGGTGACATAAGTGAAGAGCGCGTCACGCTGGGGTAATTACATCTACTTATGTAGCAAAGGGGATGTGTCACGCTGATGCATAACATCTGCCCTGTTTACAACTTAATCCTGCTGTGTTGTCACATGTGAATTAATGATGAAATACATTTTCCAAGTCAATAACACTGGGTGACTTATACAGATAATAAAATGAAGAGATTAATACCAAATTGATAGCAAAATAAATTAAATGAATCTTGTGGTGCTTGAGCAGGAAATGAGATGTGCAGATGAGATGGTCATTGACCAAATGAATGAAAGAAATGCAAATGCTTGTGGTGCACAAAACGCTCGATATTTGCTTGACAGACCACAATGGTATAAGTCATTCTGATTAGTGAATAAAAATGGAAGCACAAGCAGTAAATAAACTGAAGCACTACCTTATTCCTGGAGTCCCCTAACAGCTGAAGACAACCAAGAAAGGAAGAGCAAAGAGACGCAGACATTTCAAAGGGAGCAAATTTGTTGCAGAAAAGACACAATGTGAAAACTTCTATCTCATAATATAGCTGACACATAAGCACATAAAGATTAAAAGATATATTAATGTATAAGGGAATATTTATCTTTTGATTTATATTATAATTTAATTCTAGTTTATTATTTTAATATTAATTAAAACCCAGTATACCCCATAAAGAACACTACTCATTTAAAGCTCTTCCAAAAATTCCATATTTTTCTGTGGCCGTTTTTAGGAACACATATAACAAAATAGTTTGAGCCATACAAAAGCATCACTCCTGTTATCCTAGATGAGATAATGAGAGCGAGACATATTTCAGTTCATCATAATCATTTCTTTGAGTGAGGTCCAGGATTCTTACCAAAGCATCAGCTACAGCAGCCTCCACTTCTGTGCCAGTGTTCAGTACTCTCATAGCATTGACAGATGCAGAAATGCGAGCCTGATGGATCAGGCCAAAGCGATCTGTGGGGTTTGAACACAGGATGAGATAGTGAGGATGGCCAATGGCGAGTAAGCAAATACTCACCTTCTACTACATCATCAGGTTAAGTCAGGTCATAATCATATTGTTTCAACCAAGCAGGCTAATTTGTCATAGACAAAACTTGAGGATGACATGTAGATATTGAGAGAATCAAGACAGTCTGATATAACTCAACACAACACATACAATGAGTCCAGAAAAGACAAAAAAAAAAAGAAAAAAAAAAAAGAATGATGGTTGCTTAACTTAAAAAGTTAAAGGTGAAGTGTATAGTTTCAGAATTTACAACACTCCCCGCATCCACAATTAGTTTGCCAATCAGATAGTCCCATCCCAAACTGATGCTATTAGTGGAACCAATGTTATCATGTTTGCTCAAGTTGGGTAGCTAAAACAAACAGACTGAAATTCTTTTTAGTGGCACTAGTGGCCAAGAAATTACACATTTCACCTGTAAGGCTGCAGGAAAATAGTGATTTAACTGATAATAAAGCAGCTTCTTGAAAAATCATGTAAATGCGTGTGAATTATGGGTCCGGCAAAACGACTGAATTCTAACAATCCACAAAAAATACACTGAACCTCTATGATGCTCACAGCACAAAATGCCAAGCAAAATACCCATTTTAAATTAATTACCAGCAACAATACCAACGCAAAAGTAAAAAAAGAAAAAAGAAAAAAAAAGCCAATGTATGGAAATGGCAAGTATACAAAACCTAATATATGAAGCAGAGAACTAAAGTGAATTTTGGCAAATACACCACTAACCAAATGGAAACGCAAATAAACCTCAACTAGGATGGATGCTGATGTTTATGGTGAGAAAAGCATAACACGTCACTTAAGACAAAGACACTGGAAATATAATTTCACAAATGAACAGATAATTCACATCTAAATTTAACAGTGTCGTGAAGTGGTTCTCAGTTGCCAGTTTTACTTTCAAAAAAAGCAAAATATTAAGGCATGCTGGTGACCGGCCCTGTCTGGGGGGGCCAGGGGAGTAAGGGTTCATGCAGGTCACCTGACTGGCCCACGGGTTCGGCCGTGGACAGCGCGCTGGTTGAGCGAGAGTGACGTCGGGAGGCTGCAAGGGGATAGTAAGAAGGGTAACACCCCAGGAACGGTTAGTGCTACACTGAAATACTGAGCACCATCCGTGACATTGACACCAAACATCCAACATGCCACAGTTTACTAGTTGACTACATATACATATATACACATATATATATATATATGAAACAGACCGTAGACTTATCAATCTCCCTGCTAGAGCATAGACGACATTCACAAGAGGTAGATAAGCTATGAATTCACAATGTAATATACTATGCATTACTATAAGTGTTCACTGTTCAGTATAATTTGCATTTTTAATATTTGAATTCGCTTTTATTTTTATATTTTCAGTTTTCATTTTAATTGTATAAATCCTCCCTGAAAATTATTTTAAAGATCAGACCAGACGGTTTTTTTTATTCGTTTTTTTATGGAAAAACCCAACAAAACATCCATTGGATGTATTTACAACCCAAAGACACAGCTACACAGATCATTACAGCACTTCGAGAACATATTAGTGCATGCATGCATTGAGGCAAGCAAAGAATTTCATGTCCCACATACTAGGAATATAAATAGTCATTAGTCTATAAATAAAAACCAAATAAAATTGAAGGGAAAATTTTTGTGGTAACGAACTGGAAAAAATTGGTGGTTGTTGTTGTTTGGGCTCCATCAGCCAAATGCTCTACTCACCAAGAGGAGTGAAGCCCCGAGCGGGGCTGGTGTCACGGCTGCTCTCGCGACTAGTGTCACGGCTGCACCCCTGACTCATGCTGGGGCGGGGGATGCGACTGCTCCGGGCTAGCGTGCGATAGGAAGAAGTGGCAGGAAGAAGAGCTTTACCACACAGCCTGGCTGTTAGAACACAGGTTAGGGCATTAGTGAGGCCGTGGAGTCAGAGAAAGGAAGGGTGGGGTTGGCCGTTCCTAGGGTCCTTCTGCTTTAGAAAGGTTAAACGTTTAAAGCACAAGGCTTAAGCTGAACATTTTGAATTAGATTCAGACAACATTTAGAGAGTTTCTGAACATGCAGCGTAAAAGGTGCACCAAGTAATTTTGCCTATGGAGAGTTTTTTTAACAGACTGAAGCCTTACAATTAATATTAACACCTATCAGCGTTACCGAAAAGTAAAAATTTTCTTTTAGGCCATATCTTTTGAAAATATGATCACAAATCAGATACATTACTGTTTAAAATTAAGTGATTTATTCAGCAAGTATGCATTAAATTGATCAAAAGTGACAAAGATATTTATATTGTTACAAAGATTTCTATTTTAAAATAAATGCTGATCTTTTGAATGTTCTATTTATGAAAGAATCAAAGAAAAAGTATAACCATTTCCACAAAAATATTAAGCAGCAAAAGTATTTTTAGCATTGATTATTAGAAGAAATGCAGCAAATCAGTATATTAGAATGGTTTCTGAAGGATCACTGAAGACTAGATTAATGACTGCTGAAAATGCAGCTTTGCTCACAAGAATAAATTACATTTTTAAAATATATTAAAAGAGAAAACAGTTATTTTAAATTGTAATATTTTTTACAATATTACAATTTTATTGGATTTTTGATTAAATAAATGAGCTTAAAAAAAACTTTCAAAAACATTAAACAAATCTTATCACAAACTTTTAAATGGTAGTGTATTATCAGTAAAAATAAGACGTCATTCTATTTTGAAAATAAATCAGTTCTCTTGCTGCTATAAATTTTACATTTGGAGTTTGTATATAAATTATAGCAGTCCATAATGCATCACATCATGAATAAGATGAATGATTATCAATGCATGAATCAAGATCTCATGAATCAACACTGACAATTTCTGACACTGGTTTCCAAGCATTACTTTTGAAAAATTATATCCCTGCATGTATGTGTGTATATATATATATATATATATATGTGAATATATATATGTGAATAAATTATATATATGAATATATGATATATATATATATGAATGAATATATGAAATATATGTATATGTATATATATATATCTCTTACATTCACTTGGCTACAGTTTCTGCCAGGTGATGAGTGTGCTGTGATGTCTTAATTCTGATTGGTAGTTGCTTTATCGCATCACTATTCTTTTGCTTAAAGTTAAACTTCTGTCAACTAAATATATTGTTAATGGTCACCTCAAATGATCTGTTACTGAAATCAAATGACTTTTGTTCACTTTGTCACTGCTAATCTTTGTCAGTGTGAATACCACTTGAAGAAGCTTTTTATGGCCATGGATATGATTTGGATATTCATCTTAACATGTATAAATAAAGTACATAAAATAAAGCACTTTTTAGGTGTAATTGCTTGGTGCACCTTTATATAAAACATACATACAAAAAGACTGCATTTAGCTTAAAAGTATTCTTATAAACGTTTGAGGCATTCAAAAAATTAATATTCTCAGTTTCATATAAACAAATGTTTTTTGTTTTATAGACAAATGACTTACTGTTAAATTTAATGAGCTTAAATAATTGCTTGGACATTTTTGGTCAGATCTTTAAAAAGGCCGGACACACACAAACATTTCTCATAAAAAGCTGACAAACACAATGACCTCAAAACACAGCAAGAAAAGCTGATGAGGAATGGAGGCCGTTAGTCAGCCCTGTCATCATTTAACAACAGGTAAATGAATAACATACAAAAAGCAGCAATGATTAGCCACTGAGTCAGTTTTGGCATAAACACTTGCATCAGCCAATTAAATGAATGCTGAGCTTCATTCACACACCGAACTAGTGCACTGGTCAAATCTAATGTGATTTGCAGTGAACAATGATTCAGGAAACTAAAGTCAAAGTCTTCTTTCTGTCTCAAGTAAAGCTCTGAAAAATCCTACCATCCATAATTACCACAAGGTCCTACCTTTTCCAAAATAACATAGCAAAAAATAATCTCCATGTTTTATCGCATATTCTTAAGGGATTCCTCGAGGAACCAGTTCCACTTGAGTTCCAAAATCAAGTTGTTTTATGCACGCCGATGACGTGTCTGCACCTGTGGGCATCCTTAGTGTTAAATTTTGAGATATGAAAATGTGTTGCCCCTACCTAGGCCCAGTCTGCTGGGGCTGGTTTCACGGCTGCAGCCCTGGCTTCGTGGGACCCTAGAGTACTTGTCTGAGGGTGTTGTTGGGGCAGTGGCTCTAGGAATTCTGCCATATGCGTGTCCCAAGAGCTTCCCTGGAGAGCTGGATCGGCTGCCGGCTGCAAAGGAAAATGAGGCCAGGGCTGTAGTAAGTAACATGGTGAATAATTATCTACCAAATGCCAATGGCTCCCCTCTGCTTAGCACTGAATTTATATCATTAAAGAAGAAATAAATGAAATAAGGCACCTTTTTTATAAGACACTGAATCATCTCTTTAATATACAAAGTGTGCTACACTAAACTGTGCAAATGAATATGTGCTGGTTTATAATGTTGTTCTCCATTTTAATGAATTAATGTTACCATGATTGCAAGAAAATGTATAAGAGATTTTTTGTATATTATATTAAACTAATATTCAATAATACAGTATTACGGTTTTAACTGTATTTTTGATCAAATAAACAGTCTTGCAGAGAATAAACAATTTCTTAAAAAATAAATAAATAAAAAAAAAATCTTGCTGGCAGCAAATTTTTGAACGGCAGTATATATTAACAAGTTTTTTAAAAAATCCACCTGCTGTTTCATCGCATTTAGTGTTTAAATTCACCCCGCAATGTTCTGTTGATTTTGATAATTAAAATTCAAGGCATTCATGATTAGATTAATTCTTTGAGAATTTGTAAACCAAGGAAATACTATAAAAAAGCACAATACAAAAATAAAAATGTATAGAAAAATTATAGAAAATTAATGACAAAATAGTATTTGCCGAACAATGGTGTAGAACTAAACTGAGCATTTTTTTCAATGATGACTATAAGCCTTCCTTTACTCACATGGCCTGTTTGACAAGCAAAAGTTTAGGTTTAGGTGAACAAAATCACCACAAAGAAAAATGAAATGTGTACGCAAATATATGAAGACGAGAGCTCAACTCTGATGAAATACAGACAAACACAGATAACTTGGATCCAAGGTCTATTCAAACTGCAGGGAAAACATAGTAATCTCCACAGGCATGGTAACATGACATACTATGAGCAACAGACACCTTGCAAACATATACAGACAGACATCAAAGCAAGAACAAATACCCAACTATCATAATGTCTGACCTCTATTTGAACAGAAATAAAAAGAGATAAAGCTAGAGCAGGACATGCAACATGATGGTAGACGTGTGATTCATGCAGGGTTCATCTTGAGGGTATTAAAGCAGCTTTATTCTGAGGAGGGGGGGCTTACCACTAGTGGGGTTAGCTGATCTGGATCCTTGTGTATGGAAGCAAGGCAACGGACAGGTGAAAAGTAGCCAGTTACAATAGACGCTTGATGTGACGCATGGTTACCCAGCATGCATCAGGCAAGTCGCGTTTATTCGTGCTCTATCAAATTAAATCTACACATTTAATGCCAAAGAGTGGCTTCAACTATAATTGTGGACTCCATGTTCAGCTGGATGCCAAACTGGGTTGTGAAAACATTAAAAACAAAGTCAAAAGAGAAGAAAAGGAAGATGATAATGGTGGCAGACCAATGGTTAAGCATCTGAGCTGCTAACATAAAGGTTAAAGGTTCAATCTCTAGTGATCCTAGGAAGGTGAATCTCATGAAAACATCCAAGTATATACAAAAAACTGGTTGTCTGGGTTGTCAAATACACAGTTTAGAGGTCATTATATTAAAATTATTGACAGCAGAATGTCATGACAGCAGACATTCCAATCAGAATAAAGTATTTCAGAGAGCCATGTAATAATGTTTGTTAATTTCATTAACAAACATTAATATTGCAACATATATACACACAATATAATTGTTAATGTTTTAGTACTAAAACAAAACAAAACCATGGTAGTTTATAAATCATACCATGCCTAAATCTTTTCTTGGGTGTAACAGGTGAAGGATGGGATCAAGGCCCTACATAGACACTTACGCTGGGACTGAGACACCACTTTAGCTCTGCTTCGACCACGGCTGTCTGTCACAGTGCTACTGGCGCTGACTGCACTCCCTGAGCTCTGCCTTCTTGTCCGCACACGACCTGTAGGTAAAAAAAAGAAAAAGAAAAGAGCATGAGATGAAGTGATACAAAATTCTTGAGAGGAAGGGAGAGATTTAGAGCGAGTGACACAAAGAGAGACAGATTGAAAGGTTTTAATGACAACAATAAAAGGACAGGGATACTAAGGACAAACAAAGAGATTTCCCTGATGAAAATATACTGACTGAAAGGAATTACATGACATGCTGTACTGAGAAGACTGATGTTCAAATAAATGCAACACATAATACTACTGGCTTGTCTATCAGATGTGTCGTTCAAATCATACACTACCGTTCAAATCTTTTGATACAAAGTCCACTAAACTTTGCAAAACGTTTTTGCAATTTTGTATGCTGTTTTTGTAACCATAAACCGTAAACTGGACCAATACCACCATCTGTATACATGGTTCCTACATTTTTGAGTATTTTTTCCCCAAGGCATTCTAGTACAAATGACACATTACAGATAATATGAAGTACAAGTGACCATTTTCATTTCGCTGAACTACTGTCAAGAGGAGGGGAAGGGATACATCATGCAAACAGGTCATGCAGACCACTAGAATAGTCACATTGTGAGGTGTACAGCTGTTAATCGTCAAAAGAACACTGCTCGAATCCCTCGGACAGTACAGAAGGTAGACATTCACACACACACGCACACACATGTACACATACATCTTACCATCTATTTTACCAGGTGCACCGTCTTTGGGGCAAAAACACAAAAACAAAAGCAGGGGAGTGCAGGGTGGAGGAGAGGAGAGGCATAAGAGGCAGAGATTAGAGTCAGTTAAGCCCATGGAAGCATGGAAGACAGGGATCTGCTCAGAAATGGGCCTTGCATGGAAGCACACGGGAGCTACTGAGTGTGACTGTGGGTGAGGAAATAAAATCTCTTTGATCATTTATGCGGAATCATGGGATTAGAAAATGGTACAGAAAGAAGATTATACAGACAAAGTAGTAGACAAGTTGGTGGTCAAACGTTCTGGTTGTTGCATAAAGAGAGTGAAAGTAATCATGATTGTATATTTTCCCAGGACTAGGAATAGTTAACATTTCTCAAAGGACCAATGCGTTATAAAGCTCCAACATTCTCTTCTGTCTTCTCCTGAAAACTCATACTGAGAAAAACAAAATTTAACTGAAGTATTAAACCATTGAGACTTTTGACACTGTTTGTAAGTTAAAGTGATTTTAAACTATAGTTTTAAAAGTGTGAGTTGTTGTTTTTAGAAAATGGCAGCAAGAGCAATATAATAAAGGAAAATGAATTTCAATGAATTGACAATACTTAGTTAAGAAATTATAAAAGACACATTAAATATTTTTATTATTAATAATAATACTGTTATTCCAGCAAGTAATATCTAAGTAGCTTCAAACACATTGTCTTTGAAAGTAGCTCATCCAATCAGAATTTACAGTCAGACCGATACATTTTATATAATTATCTTTATTCTCCCTCCTAAAATAACTAGTCTCCAACTTTCAAAAAAAAAAACCTTAAGTGATAATAAATGGTAGAATATCCGTGGCACACACCCGTCGTTTGTTCCTCATCACAGAGCAGCTTAATAGCATCTATGGTGCCCATCAGTTTTACTAATGGGCCGCTGCAGCCATAAAAGCCACTGATATTTATGGCTATTTTATTAAAATTACTAATTAAGGATGAAAGAGTAGAAAAGATGGATAGAGTGTGATAAGCTCTCACCCAGGGAGGCATAGGAGCCTGGAGGCAAGGCTGCAGCAGAGCTGAAGGGAGATGGGGAGGTTGCGGTGGACATGCGAGATTTGGCACTGGAGGCGGCATTCACGTCTATGTCACTGCGAGAACGCTGGAGGGCTCCAGGGGTTGAGGACACCCTAGAGCCGATCACTTTACCTGAGAAAACATTACAGGCAAGAGTTACAGACATGGAAAAATGGCATGTTTGTAAACATGCTAAGCACCAGCGCTGCTTTACTTACTTCTTGTCACCGGACCTCCAATGACACTCTTCACTGACAGCGGTCGACTGCAGGAAGGTAGATAAAAAGATTTTAGCAATAGCAGCACACTTAGAAAAAGAGTACAAAAACAGTAATGAAATTAATCAGTAATATTTTTCAATATTTTTCAGTCTACTGACAATTTTTAATATATTTTTGCCATGGAGAATTTCAAATACAACACAGTGAATATCTAGTTAAAAATATCTGAGGCAGGTTTTCAATACTTTTTTTTATTAAATGAACACAATAATAATAAGAATAATGAACGCAATAAGAATAATTTTTATTTCATGAGTAATATCATTTACATATACTACATTTTTACAAAAACATTTTAAGACATTAACAATGTCCTGAAGGACTTCCTTGAACATTTCTGAGTGATGATCATAGTTCTGAATCAATTCATTGAAATAGACAGTTTGAACTGACTCAAAGATGAATTCAACTCTACAACTCCGCTACAACACTGTAAAAAAATATTTTTCCAAGTAAATAAAACAAAGTATTGGAGTACATTTTAATACTTCAAAATGTCATGTTTATTTCAACAAATTACTTGCCATTTCTTTGTAATTATTTGTGAAATTTACAAGCAATTTCTGAGTGAAAATTGTTCCGAAGTAAACCCTAGACCAAATTTTTTCATCGTAAATCTAAACGCTCTCAAACTCACTAGCTGCAAGACAAAGAGATTTTGCAAATAGTCAAACGACACATTACGAAATGCATTAAATCTATACTAAGAATACATTGAAACATTGCTTCATTTTATATTGTCAGCAAGTGTGAATTTAGTGTGAATATTCAATATATCATCCAACCCTATCTGTAATAATTATATACACTTTTTAACATCTACAAATGATAAATCCCATTAAAATCACAATGTTAATTTACTTGTAACACCTCCTTTTTGACCATTTTTTGTGACCAGTACAGTACGCAGCAGTGTCTCTGCTTTTGTGTACAAAAACTGATAGCAGATTGCGACTATTAGAGCTGTCACTCATCACACTGGTGCTAATGCAAGATGATCTCACTGCCTCTGAACAACGGGGAGACAATGTAACAGATGTTGCAGTCAAATATTGAAGATGAGATCACTGCTTCATATTCAGAGAAGACTTAATATGTTAGGAAGCACAATCATCAATCTGTACACGTGGTCTATCAGCCAGCTGGCAAATATTTCAACTAACTTCAACAGGGACAGCCATAACTCACAGTTTTTGATAGCATGAGCAAACACCACAGAGACAATGTTATCGCCTACAATTACTGAACTGTATGATTTTAGACCACCGTTTGAAAGACTGGGGTCAGTAAGATTTGTTTAATGTGTTTGATAGAAGTCTATTATGCTCACTGCATTTATTTAATCAAATATACAATAAAAAGTTTACATACCCCTTGCAGAATCTGCAAAATTATCATTATATTAACAAAATAAGAGGGATCATACAAAATACATGTTATTTTTATTTAGTATTGTCCTGAATAAGATAATTTACATAAAAGATGTTTACATAGACAAAAAAAAACAAAAAGCTGAATTTATAAAAATAGATTTTTTTATGATCCCTCTTATTTTATTAAAGGGGGGTGTAATGCTATTTCATGCATTCTGACTTACACTGTTAAAGAGTTGCATTCTCACGCTAAACATGGCCAAAGTTTCAAAACACGAGTTGGACATATGACAGAGTATTTCTGTGCCAAACATAGAAGTTCCAGTTGTTGACATGTTTCACCGTTCGTTCCCGGGATTTCAGTGATGAATACTTTGTAAACAAGTCCCAGTTCGGCGCTGGATTTGCAGATCGGGGGCGGTGAGTAAAGCCGCATCAGATGTCTGTGTTTTGTTGGCAATCGGAGCGCAAGTGCATAAAATGTAAACACCACAAACGTTTTAGTTCCCTTTTCATTTATAATGATGTCACAGCTTGCAGACGATCTCTACTCAGAAGCTGCTCGTGACTCTTTAGCTCTGTCCATGGCACTGACGGCAGGTACGCCTCCAGGCGCTCTGCTTTTTCGGAAAGACTCGGTACAGCGTATCTATCTTTTATAAATATGATAAAACTAAAGACTTTTTGGAGATATTAAGGATGCAATATTACTCTTTATGCACTCAAGATTAACATGAGATTGGCAGAAACTGTGTGAGATACCCCCCCCTTTAAAATAAGGTTTTACAGATTCTGCAAGGGGTATGTAAACTTTTGACTGTATTTCTGTTATGACAAAGCTGAATTTTTAATCTTCAATGTCACATGATCCTTCAGAAATCATTATAATAAGTTGAATTGGTGATGATTTTTAAATGTTATTTAAATGTTATGATTTTTAATGTGATACATTTTTTTCAAGATTCTCTGAGGAATAATGTTCAAAAGGACAGCATTTATTTGAAACAGAAATCTTTTGTAACATTATGAATGTCTTTAATGTCATTTTTGATACATGTAATGCATCATTGCTCAACAAAATAATTAATAAAAACAATTTGTGTGTGTGTGTAAATGTAGTCAAAAGTGTATACCAAGATGTGCCAATTCATGTATGGCAGTACGTGAAGAAGTGTGTGTGCATGTCTCACTTGAGGCTCTCCTGTGAGCTTGAGGAGGAGCGGTCGGACTGCGGTAGAGACACTATACTGTCAGAACTCTTCAGGTGGGACTGTAGGGCCTTCTGATAGGTCGACTCCAACGCCTGAAACAGGTGCTCTGCCTCCCGACTGTAATGGCCATGGAATCCCCAGTAACACCTATAGAACAAATGAACAACCACTTAAACAAAACCATGGAAATTATCAGTTACAAATGTTAATGCATTATTAAATAACATAAATGAATATCTCAATGAAGTACTGTTCATGCAATATCTAACCAAGGACTCTAAATGTATAAAACAAAAAGGCAAACAGACTTACTTTCTGGCCACAGATCTGGCCTCTGAGTCAGCATCATGGATCCCCTTCTTGATGGTCTCAGTGAGAACCGCCACATGCCTGGGGTAGTAAGGAAACATGATTAATACGGTTTCTTACAGTCTGCGGAACCAACAGTGAATTCACTCAAGTCTCCTTTGAAACTTTCTGGACCAGACGGCAGACCTTTTTTCCCAGTTCTCTAAAGGCGGAACAGTGGGAAAGAGAGGATAAGGGGAGTCCAGACCTCCTTATAAAAGAGCTCTTGGGTATATTGCCATGGAAACGGCTGGGACGCATGGTTGCCACACATCCCTGGCTCATCAATTCAACCCGCGAAAAGAATCATCAGTTGCCCGTTCAGCCGAGCTTTGATAAGTAACATGTTTTCACCAGTTAAATGTCACAAAAACAGGAAAGGGAGGGGTGACGGCTTTGCAGCAAGAAGGAATAAACAAAATTCATCCACGTACCAAGTTCTATGAGATACATCCTGAGCAAAAAGCACTTCACAAAAAGTAATATCTTCATTCTCAATACAACATCAATCATTTTCCACTCACCTCTCTAGAGTATGTGTCTGCCATTCTTGCAATAACAGGTCTAAAAACTCATAACACCGTCTGATGGGGTGAAAATAAACAATTATTTCTATTAGAAGACAACGGCTTTCTAATTTATGTTCTGAAAAAAAAGAAGAAAAAAAATTGCAAATAGATCTCATAGGGAGGTCTAGTTTACCTTCGAACAGCCACAGATTTAGAAGTACAGTTGCTGGTGATGATCGGGATAAGGCGTGGGAAGTGTGTATGCTGAAAAAGTCAAAAAGTACAATTATAAATCATGGTGCTAGAATATTAAACAAATAAAATATAGAATAGAATATTTACAGTACTTTTTGGGGTGGCTAAAATTTTTATGTTTTGAAAGTCTCTAATGCTCACCAAGGCTGCATTTATTTAATCAAAAAAAAAAAAAGTAATATTGTAACATTTTATCATAATTAAAATAAATGGTTCACTATTTGAACATATTTTAAAATGTAATTTATCTGTGATGACAAAGCTGTATTTTCAGCAGCCATTACTTCCAGTCATCAGGGTCACATGATCCTTCAGAAATCATTCTAATATGTTGATGTGGTGCTCAAGAAACATTTCTTAATATTATCAGTGTTGAAAACAGTTGAGCTGCTTAATATTTTTGTGTAAACCATTAGTTACATTTTTTTCAGGATTCTTTGACGAATAGAAAGAACATAACTTATAATTTATAAATGTCCTGACCGTCACTTTTGATAAAATGTATATGTCCTTGCTAAATAAGTAGTATTTATTTATTAAAAAAATAAAATAAAATCATACCGAATCACAAAAAGTCTGAAGCTTCTGGGGGCTCATTAAAGCTAATATAGCAAGGAGCCTGTGCAGTGCTAGTATACAAATGTGAGTAACGTCATGTAACTTGTCTTGTAACTACACTGTATTTGAAGTTGCTGCCTATTTAGAGTATTCGAATTCAGTTGAGGATATTATGAGGCTCCAAATGAGTTAGGATGCTGCCTTAAAAGGTAGCTACCTATGTAGACAGTAGAAAACAGAGTTATTGTGTCACTCTTTTCATTTTATCCTAGAATGGGCTCTTAATTTATAAATACATGTGAAAAAGGAAATTATCAGAACTCACTCGCAAGATGAGACGGATGGCTGCCATTCCAGATGTGGCCATAACTTTGGCGCTGTTGGGCACTAAGTTGAGCAGAGTAGGCATGATGCTTTCAGCCCCGTGATCAAATTTATTCCCCAACACTGAAGACAGATGTCTGAGAGACAGCAAAATCCACCAATCAACAGAACACAAATATAAGGATACATTAATTCCAGGTCTAGATGGAAATGTATCAAATGTGTGTGACATTAAGGCATGGAACTTGTTTAGATATCCATCATTTGGCTGCACTTTAGCAGAAGAGCTGTCATACACACTCCAGTCAGCTCAGTTCCACTTCATTAGAAACACATTACGACCCAGAATATTTAAAGACCAGCATTGAGTCATGATCAATCACAGAGACCCGCAAAACAGCTTATTTTACGCCTTTAAACAGCACTCTTTAATGCTGTATCCCAATGGTATTTGAGATAGAACATGTATCGGAGTATGATGAAGTGCCTTTAAGAATGGATTTGTGAAAAATTGCCCTACTGCTGAAGTTTGTCTTTAAACAATGAACATCTAAAGGTGGCACCCTACTAGCTGATTCTTAAGTCGATTTTGGTAGTGGATATCACACTTGAAAGCTATATTAAATAAACATTTTTACAAAGACCGGAAGAGAAAATGGTAGAGAAGAGTGTCATACCCGAATGTGATACAGGCCTCTCGAACCACTTGGGACCGAAGATCTTTAGCCGACAGCTTGAAGGCACCTTCTAAAAGCCGTAGATGTTGAAGGAAACCCTCATGCTCAGTCGCACCAGCCAGAACAAGTGACCGCACTTTCTTCAGCTAAATACATGATATAAAATCTCCTTCAGTGCCACGCTGAAGACAAGTTCTTCAAGCTGGAGTGAATGTATTGTGGACAAAAGAAGCAGTGAAACTAAACAGTGACTTACAGCCGTGACACGGTGCTCCCAGTCTTGCTTGTCATCTGACAAAACTTCCCGGATCTTATTCAAGGAGTCCTCCAAATCCTTACCGGAATATATCTGAAAACGAACAACAGATTTATGTCTTGTCTGAATGTTTAAATTCAAGGAATTCATGATAAATTGCATGATGACAATTTAAGATGCATTACTTGCACTGCAGGTACATCTTCAAAAGCTTTGACAAAATCCTCTTCATCCACAGCTCCCGCGCTGACACTGTCCTTCCCTAGGGGATCGCAATCACAAAATTATATTTTTAAAAAAGATTTAGCAGTCAATGCCAATACTGGTGAAATTTCACAATTCTAATCTACATTCACAATTTGATTCTGAATTAATGTAATTCAATCAAATTAAAATCACAGTAAAAACAGTAATACTGCTAAATATTATTACAAATTGCTATAGTTATATTAAAATAACTATTTTAATATATTTTAAAACGTAATTTATTCCTTCGTTGGCACAGCTACATTTTCAGCAGCCATTACACCAGTCTTCAGTGTCACATGATCCTTCAGAAATCATTACAGTCATTCTGGAAGCTGTGATTTAGATGAATAAAAAGTTCAAAATGGAACCAAAATATTTTGTAACATTAAACATGTCACTTCTGATAAATTTAATGCATCCTTGCTGAATAAAAGTAATAATTTATTCAAAATAAACAATCTTACTGAGATCACGCTTAGACTGAAATCATATGATCACGCTATCATTCAGTGCTACTAAACAACTCAAGTGCAGTAAGATGCAAAAGAGAACTCAAAACTGTACTGGCGCACTGTCCGTGAAGAGGCTCTCTGTGAATAAACACCCGAAACATTTACAGAATGCTGCTGCTGCTGTCTGTGTCATTAATGTTAATCAAAGAACAAAAGACAAAAATCACTTACTGCTCTTGACTGAATTACTTTTGCAGCTTTAATAAGGATTAATCTATATTTATAATTTATGCAGTGAATACTGTGTGGTATTTCTGTATATTTACCTATTAGGCCTGCCTGAAAATCTTAAAGTACTGTTTACAAGGTTACATGGGTCAAAAACAACAAAAATAATGGTAACACTTTACAATAAGGTCCATTAGTTAACATTAGTTAACTACATTAGTTAACATAAACTAATCATGAACTGCACTTATACAGCATTTATTAATCTTTGTAAATGTTAATTTCAACATTTACTAATATATTATTAAAATCTTAGTTAATGCACTAATATATAATTAAATTGTTTATAATAATATATTATTAAAACATTAGTTAATGCACTGTGAACTAACATGAACAAAAAATGAACAACTGTATTTTTTATTAACTAAAGTTAACAAAGATTAGTAAATACAGCAACAAATGTATTGCTCATGGTTAGTTCAAGTTAGTTAATACATTAACTAATGTTTAACTAATGAACCTTATTGTAAAGTGTTTCCAAAATTACTTTGGATGCATTTTAGCAGGGCAGGTAAAAATCTGATCTGTGAAGATTTTTTTTTTTAAATTCACTTAAATTAAAAGCTGTTATATTTTTTAAAGCCTATCAAATGTTGAACAGCTATGAAAAAATGTTGACATCAGAATCTTGCCTTCAATCATAGTGCTTAGTAAAAAGATGGCATTAAACAAATATTTAAAATACCATCTTTATGTTTTTTCTACATTATTTTGGAGATTCAATGTGACAACACAATATATATATTATATATACTCAGATTTTCATGTGACTGCATGATGGATTTAAATAGAAGGTATATACAGCATAGGTCCTCTACTTGAAAACCATCATGCACGTCACATGAAAATCTGAGTTTAATTCATCAAAGACTATTACATAATGTTGAAATCTGCAGTTTTGCCTCTTGGCCAGCCAACAGAGTCCCTATTTATCTCCTGCTCTCATTTTGGTAAACTACAGGTTTTTCGAAAGATAATCTTTCTGAGAACAAATACATTTCTCCATGTTCAACATGTTTAAGTAAAGTATTTATGGATATCTACAGTGTTTATTCTGATGAGTGATCAGACTTCAGTTGCTCAGCTGTAACCTGGGCTGAGCTGTAGCGTTGTCTTACCTGCAGCCCTGGATCCAGAGGCAGAACTGGGTCGTCTCATTGAGCCCATGCTGCCCCCTCTCCTGCTGCTGGAGAAGCCCTTAGAAGAGGAAGAGGAGGAGGACCTGCCCCCATCCACAGAGTCTTCGTCATCAAAGTTCTTATCTGTAGGGAACACAAGCAAATTGATCAATGTTTCATCAAATATTTTCACTGCTGTACTCACAATCAAGAAGACAGGTCATCATCAATCTGCTCTGAAACTGCAGCAAACCAATAACGATGGAGTTGCAAAAGTATGTTCTTGAAATCGTCTCATTATGGGTTGTCTGAATAACTAGTCGGATGTGTTTCTTAGGGCTCACTCATTCACACAAATGTATCAGATGGGAACACAAATGACAAACTGATTAATCTTATCTGGAAGAGCACACAAGGAACACCACAGGAAACGCTCTCTTCCTGACAAGGGAACACAAGGGAAGTCTCACATTTACTTTTTACCTCTATCTCCCTGGGTCACTATTTCATCACCAATTACCACTAATTTGTCACATTCATGATCATAACATCATGCCAACCTGCATATTTTGATTATAATAATTCCCCATCTTCAGAGCAAAAATGTGAAATGAAGACCAAGGCTTTCCTTCATAACTGTAAGTCCAAGCCAAATATCTTTTTTAGTGTTCAAACATGGCAGCAACCATTCTGGAGTGATGTCTGAACCAGGTTATAGTTCAGAACACATTTATAGGAAAAATTCATAGATTGATCTACTGCAAGAGACTCTGGACATAAGCCAAAGTCAAAAATAAGCGGACATTAACACATTCCAGCAGTCTGAGAGGAAGGGGTGGCACACCAATCTTTCTGAACAGGAAGGAGCAACAGGATGAATCTATTCTGCTGCCTGATTCTTGCAGAGCACTAGTGCTGTCCTGCAATTTTGTTTGATGATTAAATGTCATAGATATAATTGCGAATAAATTGGTTCAGCTTTTACACAATCATTATGAATTCATTTATTCACACTGAACAATAAACAACAATGAAATGCATGATATCCTAGAAGAATAATTAATGCACAGATTAGAATGAAAAAAATATATTGTAAAATGACAAACAAATAACCCTATTTTCCATTTATGCTGTTGTTTAAACCCAGTTCACTTTATTTTGGTTGTTTGTACAGAATATTAGCACATATTTTTAAAGAAAAATAAAATGTACATTTCATACCATTTCTAGTGTTTACATATTTGAATGGCAATATGTGATTGGGAGTGTGCACAAGGATTAAATCAAATAATCACGAAGAGGCAATTATGTAATAATCCTGACAAGCCTGCAGAGCACACTGCAAACAAACCATTCAAATCAAATCAATGCAGTCAGAGCAAAGGAAGAAAAATTTCTATTGATATTTTTGTTCCAAGCAGACACTAGTCTCTAGACATAAATAAAATCCCCAAACACAGAACAATGGAAATACGAGATACACAAAACATCACCCTACAATATGGTATACTGGTGGTATTATGTTTAACCTCTGTATTACAATGAGTTCACATGTAAATCAATGTGTTGCACTGTGACTGTACTAATACTTCAGTAGAAAGCTTGTACTTTCGAGGGAGTGAAGCAAAGACAAAAGACTGATACAAACCTGTCAGTGCTCAAATTGAAAATAGCCCAGAATTTTCCATTTTAAACTATCAACTGCATCTGAGCTGTTGAGCACTGTTAAGACAACTTAAACTAATCCCTCAGTTCATAAAAAAAGAGAAAGCATTTACAGTAATGCACTTATAATGGAAATAATATTTAATATTATTTAAAATAATATTTTGTGGATGGGCTATTTTTCTAGGTGGAGAAACTTTAATGCATTTTCCATTCATTTTTAAAAACTGAGTAACAATTATAAACCATTTATGTAGTAATCAGCAGCATAACATGCTGACGACACTCCAAAATATTAAATTGTGTATTGTGTTGAATACGTCTAGTCACACACAGTTCAGAGCATTACCGCAATAAATGCATTAGGTACAAGATGTCCACACATTAGATAATTAATTGCCAAACTAAGAAAACATGCACGGTCTATAATAAATCCATATATGACCATTCCTGGTACCTGGTGACAGCTGTCTTAATAAATTACGAAGTGTCTTCACAGAGGAGACTATTGAGAGGAGACTTTGACTATGGTACAAAATCCTCTTATATATGCTAGTACCCTGATAATTCTACTAAAGATGGATATTTTACTCTCAAGCCAAAATGTTCTCTTTACTAAGCCAAGAAATAAAAACCCTGTCAAAATATTTTGATGATTTAAAATTAGGGCTGCCAACAGAATAAAATTTTTAAATCACGATTAATTGCACACTTATGAAATTAAGCATACACCATTTATCTTGCTTATGCTAATGTTGCTAATGTTCATTTTGTCTTTTACTATACTATTTTTGTCTTTTACTTTTTACTATTACTATATCTAGTAAAGTAAACCATCAGATTGAAGGTTGATTCTCACAAAACTGTATTTTCTGCAAGCTTTATTCAAGGTAAATTTGGGTGTTTTTCCAAAATAAGGACACTTGGAGACTCCAAAAGGACACCAAATAACCAAATGATATAAGGAGTCCATATAATCCATAAGTTTATGCAAAACAAAGCACCCATGAAGAAAGAAAAAAAGAAGAAAAAAAAACATTACAGAAAAAAACTTTTCAGAATTCAGTGTATAGCATGTGTACAGTGCAACAGCAAATAGCTTGTTAACATTTTAGACAAGTCAAGTTGCGATACCGAACAGGACCACGTTTGCGCATCAATATAATGGACTTGCGCGTTCTTACTGGTTTGCTTTATCCAGCCGAGAAACATAGATTGCGCATCATCTGGCTTCCGTTACATTAGCGTGGTTTTGGATTGATTGTTATAAAAATATAAAATAAAATAAAAATCGCTGGCTCATTGGACTGAAAATTCTCCCAGAGTTTAGCGGTTTAAAATGATCTGATCAAAAACAGAGAAGAGAAATCAGGTTAAAGGGTTAGAACAGAACATTCTGCCTACCAGGGTTACAGGTGATTGCGCCATTGTAGATGCTCAGTTTGATAAACTCCTAAGATCATCTAACTGTATGACGTAAATGACATTCATGATGCAATTTAACGTGCTTCAGTAATTTATTTGTTATTTGTGTTAAATAGGGGTGTAACAATATATCGTGTCACAATATATCGCAATACAAAAATATCGTATCGTGGATAGTGACAATATGGGTTGTGCATAGTTCACCCAAAATGAAATTGACTGTGTAGGAAAAAATTCAAGTTGACAGAGTTTTAGTGTCAGTAGTACATTAAACTACTATACATAATGTTGAATACAATGTATAATAATGCAATGGGGGAATATTTGTGGGTCCTGATAATGCCAAATGTCTTATGTTACCAGTAAAAAGTGGCCTACATTATTGTAAATATATCTAGTCAGTGACAGAGTGCAAACATATTCATCTAAAATAAATCTGTGTTTCAGTGTTAGAATCATGATATATTTTTGTTCTGGTTTCATTGTCCTTTACATTGGGTTATCAGCACCAAGTCCAAGCCTAATAATTTCCACTCCCAATATAATACCAAATTTAGCATTTTAATCAACATACATACTTTCTCTTTTTATTCTTTTACCATATGTCTTGGAGTATCGCAATAATATCGTATTGTGAGTTCAGTATCGTGATATATATCGAATCGTGACATGAGGGTATCGTTACACCCCTAGTGTTAAATTATTTTAACATGTTAAGAATTTTAAATTAAATCGCATGTGTTAACTTTGACAGCCTTATTCAAAATACTTTGTTTTAAATTCAACCATTTGATCAATATTTAAGAGTGCAACGTGTCATAGGAAATAAGCAGGTTGGAGGCTGTTTTTTTCAGTATTTAGCTGAGAAATGTCGTTTAGAGAGAGCCACTGTGGGCGGAGGAAGGCAGTCGCAGTCTTCTCTAATTAAACCCGTTGGAATGTCTACCGAGAGGTATGCTGACTGCTGAAAAATACGGCCCAATATCATTGGTGGGTTTTAGGGACAACAGAACATGTGTATGTGCATAAAACATCCGAAGACAGTGGCGATATGCCCACAATAGGCATCTTTCATAACACAGCATGTGGGCAGACAGCTATTGACAGTCAAAAATGGAACAAAGGCATCATTCACTCTGATATCAACATATCACTTTTAGCTGGAGATCAAGCAGCTAGCTTGATGTTTCATTTCCCTCAATGATAACAATTTGCTTTGATTTGAGATCCATCAGAAGCAGGCTGCTAGTGACTCAACAACATGCTCCGTAACTTGCTTAATTGGCCTAGAAAATGAAATGGTGCATCATAAAACTGCTGTGCAAATCAATGTGCTTATGTTCAACTGAATAGGAACGTTTCCTTTGAAGTAGAAATGGCCAATCAGAATTGGACTTTTTTCCTCTTTTATACTGCCTAAAGATTGTGGAAGGCACTTGAAGGTCAACGTGGCTACATGTCAAATGAAATAATAAGAAAGAACTAGTCATTCCTTAACAGCAATAAATGGTCTACGTACTTATTGATCTTATTATTAACGATTCACCCATGCATGCATTTTATTTTTAAAGATTTTTTTGAGCTTATATTTAATCAAAATGTCACAACGTCCTTTCAAGAGGACAAACCCCTGAAACAGGCCTTAATCTCCCCGTTACTGAAGTTTTGAGTTTGAGAAATTTGTCACTTCAGCTGGAAAAGGAAAGGAGGATATAATCTTTTCTACATGACCTGCCAACTTTGAACAAAGAGCCCTCCCAGCTCCTAAATAAATTTTTCACATGTGACTGACAAACAAGACAAACTATGTTTTAATCCTGAAACAATGCCATTTGTTTACCACACGAACATGGGATGCTTATAGACCTGTGAAAACACCTGTCAAAAATCTGTTGTTCCTCACAGCCAGAGTACCTGCCACTGTGCCAAGTGACAACTTTCTTTAGCTGCTGATTAGACAGAGACGATGACATAGCATAACGTGCCAGAGTTACTTTGAGCATGTCAGCACAAAAAGCTCAGAACTCAAGCGACATGTTTACATAACAGTGTTGTAGGACATGAACTCACAGACACACACACACAAATGCCCTGATCCATTAATCTCACTCTCAAACTCTGCTGCTGGGCCCAATATCAACTATATAATGTATTTAAAGTCTTTTAAAGTTTTTTGGCTGTTAGTATGGATATGTTAGCCTTAAGATTATCTATAAGCTAGTGTGCTCAAAAACAATGACAAAATTCGCATTTAGAAGATATAAGCATTAAAAAATTACAGTCTCGTCACTTCCACCAATATGGATCAACGGTTTTGATGACATCACCCTGCACTTCAGCTTCTCATCAGATTTTCTGACCAATCAAATGCTCTCTAGAATCTAAAGCGTCCTGTCCCCCACATTATAAATAGACGCTAAAGCTGCAGCTAAAATCTGTCACTTGTTCACACATTTACTCTTTTCTAAATGGTGAATGGCACATAGTGCTCTATATAGGGGATAGGGAACGATTAAGACAGTGTAAATATGCTTTCCATTGAGCTGAATGAAGTCTGGTTTCAGGTTATTGTCACGCGAACCTCCGCAGTGTGCATACAGTCTGCTCTGGTCCAGAGACACGATAGCACAGAGCGGATGATATGCGTGAGTCGACGCAGAACACAAAACGTATCAGACACATCTGAATTCGTCACAGAATGCTATATTTTAAAGCAATATGAAAGAGATTAGGGGGATAAACGGTTTAGAGATTAGAAGGACACTAAAGTTTTACCGAGCTCAATGGCTCTGGCCAAGCAGTGATATAAACAAAACGCTACTGGCTATTTCAAAAAAGGGGAGGAACTGTTCGATGCGTCACGCCCTGTCTTCCCATTTCAGTGGAAATTACGGCAACACATTGAATAACGCAGTGCGTTCCAAGGCATTTCAGTTGGCCTTTAAAGAAGATATACTGGTTTACCTTTCTCATCACTTCCTCCAGTGTCTCCTGATATAAACACAGTGTGTCCTAGACAGCACTATACAATACCACAACTCATAACCTGTTCTCACAGGTGCAGGCAGCACTATGTTGACAGTATGTGCACATTGCTAAGGTGACAACAAAAGGTTAGAGTAGGGCACTTTGCTAAAGATGAACAAATGAAGCACTCTGTTCTGAACAGAACACAAGTCCTCGATCTGTTGCACCACTATGTATTCAGAGGGGAAAGGAAACATGCTGTCAGTTGGTATTAAAATAACCCAAGGGACTGTTTTCGGTGGATTCTGCTTCAAAACAATCTGCTGATAACTTTATTTAAAGTAAACATGAAATCTTTTATACAACTTCCTAGTCTTATATTGTGCATAAATCATCAGTAAATGTTACTGCAACGACAAAAAAAAGGTCTTCATTAACATAACATAACTTCCTCTCCATTGGCTTCATCACAAAAGCAGGGAAAAATAATGTTAACCACAACTTAATGTTGTTGGTAAAAATGCAAAACTCATGATGTGAGATGGTTAAAAAACAAAAGAGATACACGACGCAACAGCCATAGAAATCCATCTGATGCATAGGCCAATATATATAAAAAAGCACAAATAAAATAACACAAAGTCACTACTAAAACACTTGAGTAATCAAAATGAGCAAATTCACATCTGTAATGCATTTATATCTAGAGAATGCAATGCAACAAAAACAAAAAGACAAGTTGTAAACAGACTGCAGAAACAAACTAATTTGAGCGAGATGTCTTGAGTGTTCGATAAGTCATAAGTCTAGTTTATGCATATCTGAATCCATGACAATCTGAGAGAGATGTTTTATTCTTCCAAAATGACAACATCTATCAATGCAATCACTGCCATTCCATTTCAAAAATTCTTTGAAATATAGCTAAAGAGACAGGCGAATCAAAATAATATTCATATCTCAGAAATATTCATATCTCAGAAGCGTTATCATCTGTAAACACGAAAACACAGATAAACATGCCATCCCCTTGGCAGAACAGCAGCTGGAGGATTAAGGCTGCTAGTGCCTAGCACTTCTTTTATTCGTCCTTCACATTAAAGCCGCCATTCCATTCCAATCCTTACCTTCTCCGGTTGTCATAGAGTAAGCGTCTCTTCAATTGACACAGACACTGCAAATACAACAAAGCTCTAGCTTTTCTGTTTTAACAGTCTCTCTCTGGTCTCCGCCTCTCCCTCCCTTCCCTTCCTGCTGCTGTGGTCTTATGACTTCACCAAAGACAAAAACCACCCAACTCTTTTAAATAAAGGACTTAGAAGACATTTCCCATGTAAAGACTGAAATGTAATACAGTGGATCTGGGGCTGTTTGCTTGTCCTTTACGGCTCCTCAGTCTTTGAGTTTATGTTCACTGGTCTTGTAACATCTTCCTTACACCAACTAAAACCTCGGCACAGGAAAGACGCTCTGGATTCTCTGTCCCTCACACAAGAGATTTACTCAACATATTAGTGGTGCAAATGAAAGACATTTCCTATTATGTAAAGCTATAAATATTTGTGTGAATAACTCGATATATTTAAAATTACAGACAAAATGTGAATTTATTGTGACATATACACATGATGAATTGCTTTATATGGAGCAGCGTGAACCAAGGATCGCATCAAAGCTTTATAATTTCAAAATCAGTGTGACATTATTCCATTAAATAAATCAGAATTCAGAAAGGGATGACAAAGCGAGTCCCTTTGAATATTTAAAAGATTACCTTTGCTGATTTCACTGACAGTTCAGTAAGATTTACAAAGAAAAATAAAATTGAAGAGGCGATCATCCTAATAAACAGACATTTTTATTCAAGTGAAACCACAAAAAAAATCCTTATACTACAGATGCTGTTTTCAACCACCCACTGAAATGCAAAATTAGTACAAATCCTGTAATATAATGTGCAATGGGCCGCAGGGGAGGAAAGAGGAGGTGGTGGAGGAGAGGGGGACTCAGACCCTCCTTATACTGTCTTTCAAACAAACATCCTTTATAGCCTTTAATACTAATAGATCTGCAACTGCCATGCCAAAACCTGCCCCACAAAGACACTGAATCATAAAGCTTGATGAAGAAAACCTTTTGGGCTGTCAGTGTACCTGATCAGGTCAATATTAGTCATTAAACAGTACTTATATTATTCCAATAATATAGTTCAATATATTTCATATAGTTAGTATGGCTATTACATTGATCATACTATATTAGTTTTCTGTTGTCATTGTTTTTTTTTTTTGCATTAAAAATATTTTGACGGCCACCAAAAGATTTGTCCTGCCAAATATTTATTTGATCATAAATCAGTCACTTATGAGGTTTCATTTTAGTTAGGATGATGTAGGGAGTATAACTAGGTTTTGGAACACAGCCAGGGTAAACATCCCAGGTATGATGTTTAAAAGCCTTTTTTGGACAAAGGCTTTTGGACATTTGAATTCTTGCCAACTCCAAATATATAGCTCCTACCTGAACCTGAGGAGAGGATCATGTTCCCAGATCTTTGGACTTCATCAAATCTGCTGAAAATTACATTCAACCTGTAAAAAAAAAGAATAAATCAATTTAAAAGTTAAAGATTTCACAGTTACAGAAAAACAATAATTAGACCTTCAGAACAGTAATTCCAAGAAATGCGAGTTTTCCACTATGACCCTCAGTGTACACAACGCAATCCTCAGAAACAGGTGTTGCAAATCTAACAGCAAACACTCTCAGAAAGCAGGGTTAATGTCTATGAAATGGAAATACCTTTCATTCGGTCACTCCCCTTGTCCTAAAGCACCTCCTGACTACAGTACTACTTAAATGCTTAAACTATTAGCTATGGACATAATGACATGATGACCTAACTCATAAAATATGGACACAACAGACAGTAAAGATAGCTGGTTGCTGAACATGTCGATAAGGCGGTCTAAATTGGCGGTTCAAGGCCAGAACAAGTGACAATGAGTACCAGACTTTTCGCCGTTAGCCGTAAGTCTGGCTGAGCGAGACTGGCTGTGATGTAACAGTTGATGTGACATTTCAGCAAGGGTGACTTTGAGATCGTATCAGTGTGATGCAGGCTTTACACCAACTATATTTGACCCCACAGCAAACCTGCAAGTCGAGAAGTAAGTGTAATCCATGTGCAAAGAGGTTAGCCAATAATACTATTATTAGATGAAAGAACCTCAAGGATCTTGTGAGAAATAGAAATGGTTTCAATTATGGTATGACCTCTTTAATGAAAGAACCATTTGGGAAACACATGAACCATGTAGCGTTGCTCCCTGAAACTCCTCCCACTGCGCATTCACAGAGCTGAGGATGTTTTCTTCCTGTAAAACCCTCTGAGAATCCTTCATCCTTTACATCCCTCTCAGAAGACTGTCTGTGCAAGTCAGAGGCAAATCCCCAGAGCCCCGGGCATGAAAGCCGATTCATCCTCATGTTCTCAGCTCCCCGCGAGGGGATTTTGCCATGCTGAATCTGGACGGGCTGCCACACAGCGGATCATTTTAAGTTAAAAATAGGGCTGGCCAATAATTTGAATATTCAAAATATTAATTATATGCAGTGATATTTGCTGGTGATTAATAAAAAAAAGTAACATTGTGAATATTGTGATGTTAATGTTCAAACTCATACAGGCAAAGTCATTAAATTCTAACTACGACAAGTAAGTGAAGCCTTGTAACATTAATGTTTAAGAGGGTGTTGTTCCCAACAATCATGCTGTTAGGATTTCATTTTAAATGAAGGCATCCCTGCTGACAACGACTGACAAATGCAAACATTTAATCCTACAAGTCCATCTTTTCTGCATTACTAAGAGCCCCACAACAGAATTTTGAATTGCAAATGAGATGGGATGCCTTTTATGCATTTTGAGAGAAGTGAAAGTGTTGCTTGCTAAACCCTTCTTCACTATAGTGTTCAAAAGAAATGTCTTCCTATATTCACTGCATACAAACTGACTGTGTGCTTCTAAATTAAGCCGAGAAGACATTCATGGCAGTCATTGAAAAAACAGCAGCGCTAAAAAAACATCAAGGTTGTCAGTGTGCTTAAGACTCAAAATGGATGCTTGATTTATGCTAAATGTGGGCTTTAGCGAGAAAGCAACAAGGTTTTCCTTCTAGCATAGATTCCTCCAAGTGCCATTTTAATTGTGTGGTTATCATTTATAGTAACAGGATTTGGTCTAGACCCAAAGAATTTAGGCACAGATGCACATTAAGCCAGCTGAGAGGGCAGCACGGAAATGATATTAATCTAATAAATCAAATCTAATGGACACAGCTCTCGGAAATGGAAAAGAATTAGCATTAGCTTAAAATATTTTTGTTTGACCCAAATTATTGTATTAATGAGATTTGGTGAACTAACTCAAAGATATTGGAGTTGAAGTACACATAGTTCAGCCAGGATGCTCACAAGCTAGTTGTCGGTTTGACATTGTGTCTGAAGTCACAGCAAACTGTTTTCCCCCAGGCATGTTCTAAATGATCCTGCCCTTAAAGTCTTAAAACTATAACCACCAGTGAGAAGATCACAGAAACAGATGCCTGCACGGTCCCTGGAGACATGCACAGATTTTAAGGGGGAGGGACACCTAACAGATGTTACAACCAAATTCAGACCACAAGCAAATGCTGGGATGCCTTCCTTCTCTCTGTGCACTCAACTTCAGTCAGTTCTTGCTGTGGAGTATTATGGGTGGATGCTTTCACTTGTAGACTCAAACCTATAGAGCAAAACATCTGATAGTGACACTTTGAATGGCACAATGTTCTGAATGCTAGCTGTAAGGAAGTTTAAGCTGAATGACATAGTGTGCTCTGAGCACATAATGTTATTCGCTAAGAGCATATTAGTATCAAGTTAGAGGGCACGGCCTGATTCTGGGTCCAGAGGGAAATTAAGACCTAATGACCTGTTTGAAGAGCCACTTTACCCCCTTAAGTGAATACAAATCATTACAGTACTAATAGAGACATAAATGTTTTCACTCTGTTTAGAAACACTTACTAATGGGGAAAATACATCGGTCTAGATTTATCAATGCCTGATACAAGTAAATGAACAGATGCAGCATATATCTAGAGGGGAAAAAGACCTCCAAAACATACAGATGAGTCAAAACATTAGATAGAAATGTCCATCTGAATTAGAAAAGAGTGGGAATGTCCTAAATAGTCTAATAGTGAAGATGTAAAGCTGATATATTGTCTGTGAATTGGTACCAAAAAAGGGGGAAAAGGAAGAGTTTACCTTGATTGCGGCAGTCCTTTTTTGCTAAGGTCAATCCTAACCTTCTCTCCAACATGTCTGTATATTTCCACAAGGCAGTTCATGGCCGCATCCCGAACCTGAGCAAATAATTGGACAACAACTTCATCATTTCACTTATGTGAATATATATGTATGTGTGTGTGTGTGTTATAAAATGTAAAATGTTATAAATGGAAAAGAAGCAGGAAACTTTCCTATTAAAACTAATCCTGTGATGGAAGTGTCTTAAGTGTTACAAATGTAACTTTCATGTTTATTCTGCTATTTGAAATGCTTTTCACTGTGTCTGTTAGCAACATTATAATATACTGTATCATACATGTTATTTAATAAATACAAATGTACATTATCATATTTCTTGCAACTCCACATCAGAAACCACCACCAGAGGTCACTATAGCTTTAAGTAATGTTGTTACCATCATCCATTGTTCTGTAAAAAAGCCATGTCATGCAGATCAAGGTCTAATCTTAAAATGTATTCGATTACAACAAATGTGCATACCTGACTAGTAGGGTCTCCGAGTAGATTACATATATGTGGTACAATTTTGCTCAGAGTCAAGCCTTGGGCACCGTATCTGAAAAACAGAAGCGATGGTGACAGGGAGGGCAGTATTAGTGCATCATGGGAGGTTGCGGTATCTTTGCCAAGTCCAGCTTTAATGGCTTATCCTTGAAGAATGTGCAGCTACATTTTAATTTTAACAACTTAATATCTCTATTCAGCAGAAGAAGAAGAAAAAAAAAAAAAAGAAAATCACCAAGCAGAAACTGCAAACATAAATGTTAATGTGAGGTGCGTTTAAAATGAATGAGAGCTACAATATCCAGACTGAGAGAACAATGCAACTTACGTGTTCAGAGTTGAAATGAGACAGAGACAGACTCCCTCTCTGGTCCGGTTGTTTTTGTGTTTGAAACCCCCCAACATTCTGTCCCATATGTACTGTAAAGACAATCCGAATGTAATACTTTCAATGTAATACAATTAAACGGCATCTAATCTTATTAAGAGACCTCCCATCAGCCTTTTCATTGAGCAAAGCTTTCAATTCATTAACTTAATGAAATTACAATACCACAATGGTGTCTCGCACGAGTACTTTTAAATGGAGCAGGATGTTCAGACTTTACATTACAGATATTGTTAAAGCTGTCATGATACTGTAAAACAAAGACATAATACACAGATGTATGCTTATGGCCATAATGCTCTTTATTCAGGAAAGCACAACAGGATTGCAGTGTCAGCTTGAGAATGGCTACAATGAACATCCTGGAATGTATATTTTAGGCTAAATAAGAGACAAATACCACCACAAAGTACCTGAGGTGTAGCTGACTGCTCCATGATCTTCAGCAGCAGGGTTTGATCTTGGTCTCTGACTTGATCTTTGGCATCGCCTAACCGATCTATCAAGCTGGGTAAAACTGGAGATGGAGAGAACAAAGATTAAAGATAATGGGGATGTGCAAATCTATTTTCATTATTGATTATTCAACTAGTTGGAAGCTTCAAATAATTAGAGACTGGAGATTTAGATTATGTAATAATGGGAAATCTGAAGTCTGACAGTGATTGTCTGGAAATACATTGATGAAAGCAGTGAATTTGTTCCAAAAACGATGTTTGATAACTGTAGCAGCGATGCTTTACTAGGCTTGTCGCAATAATCAATATATCGACTTATCACGCAATATATGTATATGACAATATATTTGGTGACGCAATATATCGCTCATTTTGTTTACATGATAATGAATGTCACCAACATTTTGCCAATCATGCTGTCATCTGCAGTTCCTACACAGAGCAGTCATCGACAGGTGAAAAAAGCGTTATTTGTGGCGTGATAGTGTTTTCCTGACAACTACAGACAGTTTGGATCAACAAGTCTGAATGCTCTCGATTTCCAAGCCGCAATCCACTGTTCCCGTGCAAATATAAATGTCTTTGTTCATACGGACATTTGACTGCTAAGTAGGGTTTGTGTTTTCAGCAATAGTGCACCTTTACTTTACAGACAAAAGAAGGTCAGGGAAAAAAATCTGTAAATGGAAAATAGTGCCTTTTGTGCATTTATTTTTATTTTTTTTACTTCTTACTTTGCACTTTTTTAGAAAATATTTACCATTTATTCAAGTTTTTTTATTTAGGATATTACATTTTTTGAACCTTCATTTCCATGATCAAAAGAACTAAATGGTTGTTGTCATTTGAAAGTGTGTAGGCCTACTTGCATTATTATGCTGTTATATTATGATTATATATTCAGTGGCATAAAATGGTCTTAAAATGACAATAATATCGTTTATCGCAATTATTTCTGGAACAATATATCGCAGAACAAAAAGTAGTTATCGTGACAGGCCTATGCTTTACAGCAGATGAATTTTAAGAAGCAACTTCTGAGACAGTTTCAGTGAATGCTGACAGTTCCAGCACTTAAAGTACAACACTAAAATCTTCTGCACCACTGCTTAAAAATAATGATACAAATAAATCTTAAAAGGTTTCTTTAAAAAAAATCTATATAAACTAACATGAAAACAAAGTGTCATATAATTATCCTTATTTATTGTGGTAATAAAATCTGACATTTTGATTTTAGTAATCTTACCTGTACCAACTTGGGGACGAAATCGGTCCTGTAATCTTGTCACTAAGGCAGATAGTAGGTCCATTCCCAACAAAGCCAACTGAAGATGGAAAAAAAAAAAACATTAGATCAAACAGAGACAGATACTAAAATTTGTGTATATTATAACAATACACAAAATTCTTTAATTAGCTAAATTAACTGACAATTTTATAATGTCATTGTCAATTCAACGCATTACAAAGGAAAGAAAAAGCAAACAAAAATGTACTATTAATTAAATGACCCCACCCCCCAACAGTCTGAATGAGTAGTGAAAAGGATTATGGGTAACAGTCTAGAAATCCCAGTCTGAATGAGTAGTGCAAAGGATTATGGGTAAATCCTTAACATCTCATTTATTTTCTCCCTTCTCAGACTTTTTTGACAATTAAAATCAGTGTTCCTTTCCAGCAAAGTTCTATTAAACATGTTTCCTTGCAACGGTCAACAATTTGGTTTCCTTTTTTATTTCAACCATCAGAGAAGATTGTCACCAAAACAACTGGACTGCATACGTCTCACCCAAAAAGTTAACTTTTCTTGTCATGGGGTTGAGGACTGTTCATTGAGCGTATAGTGAGAGCAGGCCTGCTAGCACCATATCAACACAATCGCATCACCTGACTTCTTGAAGTCAGATAATGGTGCAATTTTTAGAAACCCTCTACTATATCAAATGATAATGTAAAACCTATATCTGCAAACAAGACAAGTTTCAATATAGGGTGGGACTACTGGTGCATTCAAGTCATGTCGGAAAGATGGGGAGCTTAAGATTTTTTTAAGTGTCAGTGTCAGTGAGAAACATGGCGAAATACCACAATACTTATAGGTATTTAGCAGTGACATTGTAAGGCTTTTCAATTTACAACAAAGTAAGCTGATTCCCAGCAAAAATACGATAGTATCATAATATAACAATATAATATGCAATGATAAAGTTTACAATGGCTTCATAAATTAATTAAAAACATAAAAAAGCAACATACAACCAATGCACATTCTTTGCTTTACATTTTCTAGAAGTAGAAGTGTTGTTATTTTGTGTAATTAATTTAGAGAAGGCACACCGCCATCATAGTCCGACGAAAGTGACTTGAACGTAAATACGAACTTCCCAGGAGGACTTGAACGCACCATACGTGTTTGTCTAACCAATGGAAAATAAGGGGAGTGTCTGGGAAACCAATTTGAAACAGTCATTTTAGCAATTTACTTCAGTAAATTATTTTAGCAATTTACTTCAGTGTGTAATTTCACTTTTAAAGTTTATCTCCTGTCATTTGTTTAGTCCTGCCCTCTTGATTTATTTTACGGATTTAAGCAGCTGGACTTGACTATCTACTATAACGAAGTCTTGATCCTTTGTTTTCACCCATACAGAAAATGACTGTAATTATGCTGATGACACACCATTGAATTAAAGGACTGAGACACAGATAAATCACATCAGCTGAGGAGTGTATTAAATGCCTTAGAGGAGGTGTAAAAAAGGCAAGTCGTATCATGAGGTACCGGGTAGCACACAGCTGATTTCCTTGTTGTTCTTTTTGCATACACACATTTTTGCACAGATGTAAACAGATTTAGCCACTTTAAACTTTGATAAATATCGTTCAAAATTTGGGGCCAGTAAGCCTTTTTTTTTTTTAAAGAAGAAGAAATGAATTTTTAATTCAGCAAAGATGCATTAAATTGATCAAAAGTAGGAGCATTATATTACAATAGATTTCTTGTGTGTGTGTGTGTGTTTTTTAATAGTTTTAGAATGCAAAATGAAACAGTATTCTTAAAGCTGCAGTAGGTATTTTTTTGTGTTCAAAATGTACAAAATGTATATAATGAGCAAGTACATCATGAATCCATTTTCCAAGCTGCGTTTTTATCCTGAAGCACTAAGGTAATTATAAAAATTGTTTATATTCAGACTATTTTGGACTGGTCGGGTCACCACAGATGCTAGTAGCCCAGTACATGCGTGACTCGTCATAGACAAACAGAGAGAAGTAGCTCCGGATTCAAGACGCATGCAGTTTTGTTTATTAACCACTAGAGCCATAAGTTCCATATTGCAGTTAATGTGTTTTTGTACATATCTTTTAGAAAGTTAACAAAACAACATCAGCAGATCTGAATGCAAGCCAAGGGTTAGAAGGGAGCTGGGCTTCTTTCTGCCTGAAGATAAGATTCCAGTTATGAAGTTGTGACCACACCCACTATTTAACCAAGCACCTCCCACTCCCCACAGAGAGACAGATGGATTGTAAGCCCGCCTCCTCCCAATGTGCAATATAACCCATCTTCTCACCAGCGACCTGCTTCAGACCGTCTTAGGCTGCCAAATTTAAACATACCCCATCCCGCTATTTATATCTCTCCTATCCACCACAGTCAAAGAAAGGAGCCAAGGACTATTGTTCTCCTTGCTGAGCTTTTGTTTCATCTCTCTGTGCCTTATTTTGCTCCATTCCTTCCTCTGTTTCCTTCTTAACTGCTGATAGGAAATACACATGAGCATGATCGATCATTCCAGTTTCTGCTCCAGATTCAAATCAATACCAAAATAAAATATTACATAAGACTACGCAGGCTCCGTCACACCTGGGGATACAAACAGTGGACAGCAGGAGAGAGGAGGCTGCCTCTGTCAGAAAACACTAATGAGACAGATCTGTTTCACAGAGATATGCTCATTCCCCCGGTTTCGCCGTCTACAACAATTTGAATTGCCTTGTTAATCAGCCCAACACCACCTGTACATCCCTCACTATGTCAGGAGTGCTCAACCTTGTTTGGTGCACGACCCATTTTTAAAGGGGTCATGTCATGAGGAATTAGAATTAAATGGAGCTTTTCAGTCAGAGGGTCAAACCCAAAGTGGAAAATGGTCATGTATTGTTAAATTGAGTGTTT
>RJVU01016332.1:453188-517991 GCA_003731715.1 Anabarilius grahami | reverse complement strand
AAAAAAAAAAAAAAAAAACACATCAGGGGAGCTGTTAAGATCTTCAGAGAGCTCATGGGACCGATTACTGCAGGCATGCTCTCTATCAAAACAACATGCACAAGCCACGAGCTAAACCTAAGCTGGCCTACATCAAAACACAAATCACTGCAACGTAACAAGGACCTGTTTACTGTTTGACAATAAGGCTGAAAAGTTAGAAAGCACAACCAACAAGCTACTGAACAATAATAGTGTAAAGTAAACCAATTAAAATTTCAAATGTGAGCAAGGCATTTTCAATGCACCAAAAAAATTGCTGTTCTTTCTGTGACCTACCTGCGTGACCACTATTAAGCAGCATCCATATTTAAACATGCATGAATTCGAGAGAGCTTATCACTGCTGCCCTGATCTCAACCCCATCACCTTGCTTTTTATGTAAGAGAGAGAACACACAGCACTGTCCACAGACACACTGTCCTCACAGAGATCACTGCGGTTCACTGAGCTTCAGAACTCTCTACAGGCTGTTTAAAACCTTCATCCAGATTGCTGAAGACAACAGCACTCATATGAGCAGTATAGAGAACACTTTCCTCTGTGAAATGAAAACAAAAACAAAAAAACCTTACATTTTAAATATCATTACATGTTAGTACAATAAACATTGCTGTGTTACTCTAATGCTTTTTTTTAACTTAACCAGTCCACCACACTAAACAGATTGTGTATCTTGATAATGGCGTCAGTAAGAAACTGTCCTCAGCTCATAAAACAGCACATTTTCATAGAAAACAAAAACAACTCCTGCAAAAACACCCTAAAGGAAAGAAGAAACTTCATTTTCTGAACATTAACCCCATACAAACAAAGTACTATGGTGATACCATGGGACAGTGACTGTATCAGATGGTACACTGATAGCATGGTACTAAATAATTACCATATTAATTTCACAAGATATTTACACAGTGCTCTAAGGCATTTATATATATATAAAAAAAAAGACAACAATGGTACTACCCTGTTACTTATTTTGTTAATTTGTGAACAGACATTCAGAATTTTCCTTACACTGTGGTGAACACAGAAATGTGAAAATTAATTCACGTTCAATAATATTTTTGGTAATTTATAAAGTGAATTTTGGTATTTATAAAGGATCTTTAATTGTGAATGTCCTTATTTTCTAAATTTAGATTTACCCTCTAAATTATAATTAACATAATCTAACGGAATCTAATCTGACGGAACATAAATCTCAAACAACATTAATAATATCAGAGTTAGCCTAAATGTTATCTTTAGCAAATTTCAAAATGCATTAGCCTATGTTGTGCTACCTATTCACTTTTGTGGTATATAAAATTATTCATTTTTTTGTTTATTTACTTTGACAAAATAGTGTAGTATATTATTATCAGCAATAACATGTAAATAAATGATCAGCTTATCAGTATCATGTAGAAATTTAATATCAGTGCAGCCCTATAAATCAGTCAATGTTGCTGTGCAAGAAGACCGACAAAGGCCATCAAAATCAAGCAGTATTGACCAGGTCTATGACAACCCGAGCATTTCCTTTTTCTTCACAATAACATGCCACACAAGCCTACACTTAGAGGTCAGAGGAAACTTTCCAACTACTCAGAATATCCACTCAAGAATGTCCTTGGGGCGAAGCGGGGGCCGTCCTGACACAGCGAGAGAGGAATGTGGACAATCCTTGCCAACAAAACGGAAACCTGACGGAGACAGAACAACTCCAGCTGATATCTAGCTAAAAGCATTTCCTCTTATCAAACATACACATGCAGCTTTCATGACAGCAGGTGCTGACCGATGCAGGAAATCTGAAGTCGGCTGAGTGTGCATCAGTGTAGCGTGCGTCAAAGGCAACTTTCTCTAATCCGTCAAATTGCTGGGATGTCCAAACTAGCCAGTGTGTGGTCCGTTACAGTATTGGTAAAAAGGCAAGAAACATAAGCAAGTGCGATTCCATTTTTAGATTCACTCTCTAAGTAACAAATTTTAAGACTCCAGCAGTGAGAGAGAGGGGGTGGATCAGTGAAAGACTGTGCAACAGTGGAAACAACAGCATATGTAAATGTCAATTAGATTTGCTATTAAAACATGTGCCTTCTAGACGCTCTCACACAAGTCATGAGGCAAGGAGAGAGTGAAACTAGACTAATGCAACGTAAAGACCAAACAAAAAGCTATATTCTGAAAACTGTATAATTTTATAATGCAGTTTAGTGTGTTTTCAGAATTGAATTAAGCATGCCTTTTAAAAATGGGATGCAGAATAGTTAGAATTAGAGTTAAAGGATGTACATTTATTAAAATGCATTAGTGAGAGAGTGATTTTGTGTGAATTAATCCAACCTGTCTGTGCAGCGTCTCTCTCGCTGTGGGTTTTAGTTACTTCAAAAAACTTTGCAGATTTTAAACTATTTTATTGATAAATCACAAGACAGTTCCTGAATGTTTCTGTGTGCATGGGATCTGCACGTGACGTGTGAGCTACTCTCTGTATGTGTGTGCGTAACAATGTAGCAGCTAGGGCTGCACGATTTGGAGAAAAAAATCTAATTGCGATTTTCTGGTTAAAATTGCGATTTGCGATTTAAAATGCGATTTTATAAAACAATTGAAAAAATATATATAAACAATACCAGGCTTGTTTTGCTTGTTTGTAGGGCTGCACAATTTGGCCCAAAATTTTGTGCTAATATATTATTTGACTAATTACGTCTATTATTATTATTATCATTATTGCTAAATAAAAATATTAAANAGAGCGTAAAAGTGGACTTCAAAGATTTCTTACCCTGTGGCCCCTCTACAGGACAGCATTAGTATTACAGGCAATGTAAATCTGTAGGATTTTTTTGGAGTTTTGATCGTAACATATACAAAAACCGCAAGTCTGGTCAGTTAGATATATCACACTAAGTCAGAACAGGTCTACCTGTTGTCTTTTGTAAGGCGGTCATGTTGTTACTGCCAAAATCACAATTATCATGGGAGAGCATTAAAGTTGACTAGTCTGTGCAACCCACTATATATATATTATATAAAATAAAATGAAAATACAAAATATTAGAGGTGGGAAAAAAAATGATACAGCATTAGTATCGCGATACTTTCCGCGGCAATACTGTATCGATACACGGACGACAAGGATCGAGCTTTTATTATATAAATTGCACATGAGAATTTTACTTTTTGGTAGAATAATAAAATACATTTCTTTTTCAGTCCACTAGATGGTGGTGTTGAGTTTTTCTGGTGTAGCACAGCAGAGCATGCCTGTTTGCATTACATCGTGGAGCAAAGAGGACACTGACAATGCACTAAAAGACAAGACAGAGGAGGTTACTTTTAGTATGAAAAAGTTTTAGCTCTAAAATTTTATCATTTTTTAAATAAATTAAAACAATAAATACCGTTGTGGCTCTTTAATGTGTCGTGACAGATCGAAATCGCTGTAGTGCCTCAGTTCAAGCATGTAAACCGATCATCTCTTCCTAGTTATTGGTCGAAACAAAACATGAATAAAACATCAGAATCAGAAGGTATGTTGTTTCAACCGCGGAAAGACGTCAATACACCATTTTTCAAGTTCATGTTCATTATTCTACTAACTGTCTGGTTTATTTGTCGGACAAAATGGCGGATTCAGCGTTATGATTGGTCAGATGGCCTGTCAATCAAATTCCCAGCGAAGGGTGAACTAGACTGTAAAACAAATACATTTATGACAGAACATTTATTTCTCAGAAGCAGAAGTCGTCATAGTTGGGTAAAATTCTATAGCGGTGAATGAGAGAATACATTAAATATATGTTTCCATTTGCTCATATAGCAAAAGAAAAACTCCACAATAGTGTTTTCACAACTTTCAAAAAGAGGGAAAAAATAGAAAGCAATTGATAACGGCAGTCAGAAGAGAGAAAGATGTCAATTTTTCTGTCACTCCCATAGCTGCTGTATTAGAAAAACCCTCACAGCAGCATTAACTAGTTTTTTGTAATTTGATGCAAAGGTAATATAATACTAAGTATAGTGTTATAAATGTACATAAGTTAAAAAAAAAAAATTAAATATAAAAAAACTTTACAATGCAGGATTTACAATATTGATGACCGTTATTTAAAAATCGCAATAATATTGTATCGTGAGCCCTGACATAAGTATCGTGATAATATCGTATTGTGGGGCCTCTGGTGATTCCCACCCCTACAAAATTTCACCCAACCCTGCTTCTAAACTAGCTTAGTTTCAAATTTCCTGCCACTTGGGGAAAAAAAGAAGAAGAAGAAGCGAGACGGTGTTCATGCATTTCAATTGAAGGCAGATCTATGGCCTGGATTACCGCACATCGTTCAAGGCAACTGTAGCAGAATAATCAATCAGATTATGACAGGACTAACATACTAATATATGAGTAGATACTTTAAAACAAAGCAAGAAAAACAAAAAAGATAACAAAAACACAGAACTCTGTTCAGCACTGAGTGGCAGTGGAAGTGTTTTGGTGATGTGCTGTGTTGAAGGGCAGCTGAATTAACAGCTCTTGACACTCCCTACCCTCACATCCACATCAGCACCCCTGCCATCCTTTCCCATCTCACTGCTGAAGTAAGACTGACAGGGAGATGTCTGCATGAACAACAATGGTGTGCGTTATGCTCAGCGATCAGATCAGCTGTACGGAGGACTGAACTCTCTATATGGGCGTGAAGTTCAGCTCTATTTCCTTCAGAAGCCTGGATGAGCTGATATGGCTTATTGTCTTGTAATGCGGGCTGTTTGCGATGTACCATACCATGATCCTGACTATCTCTAGTACTGAGAAGGTGCTGTTTCACAATTTAAAGCAACTGAATAAGAAAAGGTAGATCTAAAATGTAAAACGTTTAACATTTTTAACTTCTGCACACATTCTCACTCCGTTCCTCAATGTTTTCTGTAACTCTGCAGAAGGCTAAATACAACCACCTGGTTTTGAAGTGCCTCTAAACCAGTGAACTTCGAACTGATTTCACACATCCTGTTGCCCGAGCAGAAATAACATGAACAACAAACACAAAGAACGCTTAAGATAACTTTCTGTCTTTCAACACAAACAGCCTATTGTTTACAGTAATGTGTAAAACACTGAAAAATTTACAGAATTTGACAGACAGGTTCTTGGCACAAACTTTCACAATTTTTTTTGTATGATACCAGCTATGAAATGCAGTTAATAAAAGAATAAAAGATTCTCTGATCTACCAATGCAAGAGTCAATTGAATAAAATACTAACTGAACAGAAAAATGGATGCTTTAGGGTGGACTCACAATAGGCAATCTGAACCGTGCCCGAGCACGTTTGACCCCCAAAGTCCAGTTCACTTGACTAGCGTGATTGCTCCCTACCCTGCCCGGGCAAGGAACGCTGAATCATACTCTGGCCCCCTTAAAGAGGTGGGCTCAGGTACAGATCGATTGGACTCGGGCGTGGTACGCATGTAGTGTGATCGCTATCCGCGCCAGCAAAACTGAAAGGCTACTACTTGTATATGTGCTACGGTCATCACTATAACAACAAACATATTCTATTAATACCTGGATAATACACTTTTCAATTCATTTGAGTATATTAAGGTTTATAGCGGGTCTGGTTCTCACTTTATTGATGAACAGGAATTGTAATCTGTGAGTAAAGCTGCAAATTTCTCCCTCAACGTAAGCTGCCTCCGTAATAATCTTTTGATACATGCAGCATGAGCATGATTAAGTGAAAATCACTGTGCTACATAAGTGATAGATTGCTTAATAGATTTAGCCTATTAGCAAGAGTGCATTTCTTTCTGTTTCCTTCAAAACGAAAAGTTGCATCATAATGTGAGTAAGGCCAGAGGGGGAGCGGAGAGGGTGGGCAATCGTGCTCATGTTCAATACAAGGCAACTGTGCCTAGTGTGAGTACGCCCTTAATGTTCTGTTTAACAAGTAGGCCTTGATGGTTCAACATAAGTTTCAGTTTCTGAAAGCAAACCATTGGAGGTCTGCGAGTAGGTTTAATGTGGCTATTCAGCACCAACAGACTTCATTAGACTTCATAAAGGGAAGCATTGATAGAGCACAATGGCAGAAGGGAGACAGAGACACACAGAGTAGAGAGATAGAAAAAGAGACAGAAACAAAGAAAAGGCAAAATATTAGTTAGAAATCCAGCTCAAATAAGTTGGTAGAATTTCAAAAGGCCAAATAATCTTTATCAACATAAAATTTGCTGAAACAGAATATAAAAAGGCACGAATGGTATCTGCTGACGCGTCCCAATTCTGCACAGAGCTTTCTGTGTGCACAAATTCTGTGTGGGCCTGCCAATAATAGTATATTTGTTATTGACAAATGTGAATCTCTGGCCCTGGCAGGTGAATTCCAGACTACAGGATGACACTTGATACAACTCTACCACCTACTAAACACTAAAAAGAACAGACAGCATGCTGTATTTTTAGATGGTTAGGTAAAATGTGATTTTAAAAGTTAATGCCATTGTGATGTCAAAAATCCCATTGAAAGACACTGAGCAAATATTGTTTGCATGTGTCATAAGAGAAGAAATCCACCCAAACCTTGCACTTATATAACCACCATGAAAAACGGCACAATGAACTCTACATAACTCTAAATGAACTCTAACTAGGTGGTTATACATCAGTCGGAGGAAAATGTTTCTGAACAATGATGATCACGTCTTAACATGATCTGCAGCTTATAACTATATTTTTTCAAATTTTCCAACACAAAAACAAACAATGGCACATGATGAGTTATTATTATCATCACATACAAGCACATAGGCCTTTTCAGAGGACAGCAATCACTCATTCAGTAAGACTGACAAAAGCACAAGGCCAAAGAGACGGGTTACATAAAAAGAAAGCGCTATTTCCCCCACAATTTAGTAAGGCAATACATCTGTACACAAAACCACAGGCTGCTTTGTGCATGCTCAAGCAGTGGAACAGCACATCTAATGCAGTGGCATTGAAAAGAATCAAGTATGGGAAAAATGCACCTTTGTGGGATGTTGTTCATTTGTTCATGTGAATAAAAAGCAGAATGAAATTCATAAAATAAAAAATAAAATGATATATAAAATGTTAAAATACATGCAATTTTTAACAAATAAATAAATACACAACGGGTGGTGACAGATGGGTTCACACACAATTAAAGGGTTAGTTCACCCAAAAATGAAAATGATGTCATTAATTACTCACCCTCATGTCGTTCCACACCCGTAAGACCGTTCATCTTCGGAACACAAATTAAGATATTTTTGATAAAATCCGATGGCTCAGTAAGGCCTGCATCGCCAGCAATAACACTCCCTTTTTCAATGAAGCTTCAAAGCTTTATGAATCTTTTGTTTCGATTCAGTGGTTCGGAGCGTGTATCAAACTGCAAAGTCACATGAACTATTGAAGTTTCAAAACACTTATGACATAACGAAGCCTCGTTTACTGAAATCATGTGATTTTGGCGCACTGAACCACTGATTCGAAACAAATGATTCGTAAAGCTTCGAAGCTTCATGAAGCAGTGTTTTGAAATCAGCAATCACTAGATATTGTTGAATAAAGTTGCTATTTTGTTATTTTTGGTGCACAAAAAGTATTCTCGACACTTTAGAATATTAAGGTTAAACCACTGTAGTCACATGTTTGTAGTACCTTTCTGTGCATTGAAAAAGGGAGTGTTATTGCTGGCGATGCAGGCCTCCCTGAGCCATCGGATATTATCAAAAATACCTTAATTTGGTTCCGAAGATGAACGAAGGTCTTACGGGTGTGGAACGACATGAGGGCGAAAACGTTTATTATGTTTAAGAAAACAATGCAAAACACAGTTTCAGGGATGCTAAGAAATATTATGGTCAGTAAATTTGATCAATTCTTATCTATTGGCAATTATGGAAGATAGTTAATTTAGACCTTGACAATAATGCACATGGTAGAAGATGTGCATTAATGCAAGTAAAGGCCAGTCAGAGATGTACTAAACTCTCTGATGAATTTAGCAATAAATATTTGAGAGGTTAAAATCTGCAGGAGTCTAAGGAGAGAGGAGAAGAGAGGGCAACAGATGGGCAGGGAGACAGAGGTGGAACGTTGCCAACTAAATCAGAGTCTCGTCTTCTGGAAGCTTTAGTAGCTTAAGAGAGACGGGCTACAGCAGCCGCTCGCAGCACGCAATCATTCCCCCACTGTACGCCAGTATCCCATCACCCTGTGCGTCAACACCATCATGGCGCTCTCCCGCCGCCAGCCTGGCTGTGTGCACATCACACACAGTTCAGCTACAGGCAAGCAGTGCACACGTACAAGCCATCACACTGCAGTCAGGGAGGGGGCTCACGCAACATGCAGGAACAACACAGCTGAAGACTGAAGATCCGGCAGTGCTGGGGTGTTCAAAAAGTGAGGATGGAGTGATGAAGTAAGGTGAGGAGACAGAGAGGCAGAGACTATGAGAGCTTGAATAATGCATACTGACAGAACAGAAAAAGCATGAAAAAGAGGAAAAAACCCATGAGAACAGGTGAAAGACGGTGAAGAGATGATCAGCCGATGGATGTACTGCTATTTAAATAAACTGAAATTCAGTTGAAGAGTATTGATGATCTTCACTTCTAACTATATACTAAAAAGTAGCATTATGCTTTTATTATTATGTTAAGTGTTCAAAAAATATGGGATTTTAATGGGATTTTAACCAACTGGGGTCAGGAAGACTCTTTAATGTTTTTGAAAGAAGTATTTTTTGCCAAGGGCTGTAAAGTGAAATAATATGAATTTTTTTTTTGAATATACTTTAAAATGTAGTTTATTCCTATGATGGCAAATATTAATTTTTAGCAGCCATTAATCCAGTCTAGTGTCACATGACCCATCAGAAATCAAGATAAAGAAACAATTTAATTATCAATGCTGAAAACAGTTGTGCTGCTTAATATTTTCGTGAAAACCTTAACCTTAATATAAGTTCAAAAGAATTAAATCTTACTGACCCCAAACATTTGTGTTATCTTGCACAATAATTAATCAAAATTTATTAACAATGCTGATAATCTCAAAATGGTCAAATATTATTGGCCTTGCCATGTTTCAGTCAATCACTATTTATGAGCAAAAAAAATTACTAAAAAATCAAAATATTCAAGCAGAAACAAGCTAAAGATAAAAATAAAATAACTTTCATAATCGCATGCAAAAACATTTTAACAACATTGTTGTTTAATGTCAGATTGCTCCTGAATTCATTCTTGCACATGCCGAAGCATGATGACACAATGTGCAGTGTCCACCTACCAAATATAGGATGACTTCAACTCAACATTCCAGCGTACGCTGACTAAACAAACGTTACAAGAGGTTATGCGGCCTACTAAACTTTGAGCCTTGCTCAAATGACGACAGCAACATTCTCCACAACAGCGCTTCAAAACAAGGCATGATGCTGATAAATGTTTAACTAACATGAACAAATGCCATTGCAAGTGAAGTGGTTTTAGTCAGTTTACTAAATTTTAAAGAAATTTTAATAAGTTTTTCTTATTCATGTGTTTACTGTGCAGAGACAACTGTAAGTAAGCCAGTGGCAGGAGGACTTTCTAAAAAGCTTAAACACTGTGGTGATTTCAAACCCATTAGATTTGAGGATTTGTTTGGTGTTGCTAGTGGCACAAAAGTTACTTACAACCTATTCTGTTTCCATAATGTGACATTTCAGAATGAAAGGGGATATTGAATGAGAAAGAATGTAGGGTGGGACTGGGACTTCATTTTATCAGTTGTGAATTTATTAGATCGGGAAAAGTGTTTTCTATAGTTTTCCTCTGGAATAATGTGCATCGTTCACAATAAGACCAGGGCTGCATATCCCAAACGCAAGTCGCTCATAGAAACTATTAGCACCAATGGTCTCTTTGATCAACTCAGGCTCATGATGCTTCTGGGAAATAGGTGGTTGCTTCACAGGCATGAGTATGAAGTAAACGTCAATTTCCTAGGGATTAGTCTAATTTTATACCACACAATTGTTTTATCTAACTGAAAACTTAGATCTGTAGCATTAATTGTGAAATGAACCTTTGAGAGTTGTTTTACAGATAAATATAAAACCATCTGAAAGTGAATTAGCAATTACGCCAGTGATAGCTGCTATTGCCAAAAAGCTTGTGCTCAGTGCCACGTGAATTTTTTTTTGGGAATATGGAGAACAGTTAAAAATACAGAAAAATATTTAATATTTTTGTTCAACTATGGAAGCAAAACATAACACTTAACAATGGTTAAAGGGAGGTGCCGTACACAGCAGTTGCTTTCAATGAAAGTCATATCTACCCCCCACTATTATGAAGTCAAGGGTGGTTGAAAGGGCTTACAGCAACAGCATGACAAAAAATGCCATTCAATTTAATGGAACACTCCACTTTTTTTTGAAAATAGGCTCATTTTCCAACTCCCCTAAACAGTTGATGTTACGCAATGATATTACGCAGCATCTCTCACAAATGTCTCCATGGTTGCAAGGCACGCTCCCTGTGCAAGCAGGGGGTCACAGGTGCTGCGTAATATCATTGCGCCTGCTGCACCCATGGTACGGCAGCAAAGTTCCTTGATTATTACGTCGGAATGAGAGTATAGTTCCAAGCCATATCGGTCTAGAAAATCGCAACTTTTCATTTTCCGTCGGTCTTAGTACACGATGTAACTACAGAAGATTCAAGTTTTAAATAGGAAAAATATCGAAACTCTTTGGTCATTTTTGAGCGAGATGCTAACGGTCTAATTAGATTCAATGAACTATGCTAAGCTATGCTAAAAGTGGTACCGCCAGACCCGGAAATCGGCTGAATGGATTTGAAAACGGTAAAACTCATCTGTTTAACTCTAGGGGAGTTGGAAAATGAGCCTATTTTCAAAAAAAGTGGAGTGTTCCTTTAAGTGAGAATGCCTGAATTTGAAATGAGTTTGAAGCATACGTATAGATGCAGATATGTAATTCAAATTTAAGTAGATTCAAAGTTTAGAAAGAAATTCAAGAATCTAATTGTAGTTTATCACAACAAATTTCATTTTTCAGTACGATTTACATATACACGTTCATTTTGACAATAATTCTGAACTGCCTATTACATATCACTAACCAGTACAGAAAAACCAGCAGAGAAGGAGGAATTATGCAATTGTTTTTATAAAAGTGTACTACTGATACACTTGTATGGATTTAGCTCAATATCATATAATCAACAAATATTAATCTGAAAACATTGTGTTGCTATATGGCAAAATCAAAATCTGTTTTGATGACTGCATGTAAAATAAATTCCACATATTACAGAACAAATAGGCATAATTAGTCAACATTAATGATTAAACTTGTTCAGGACTAATTATATCCCTCTTTTAGTTGCAATAGAATCAATTCCTCTTGTCAATCCCAATTCTGTAGGGTGTGGCAAATTCAATGCAAATTCATCATGAACTGAAAGTGAATTTTTAAATGCTGAATTTTGTCCAGCCCCTGGTCCAGAATGGCTTTCATTACACCTCAGTAAATAATTGACTCACTAATTAAAAAAACAAAAAAAAAACCTGGGCAGAGACAGAAAGCTAGGGTTTCAATGAACAGACAATGAATAGATGATTTCTAGGCAATATCTAGAGGCTTAGTGCTACATTTTGCCAAAACAAATTCAACTAGATCATGCATGGTAAGAAAATGTTGACAGCATTTTGTCCTTTACTGGCTAAACAGGTCTTTTGGATTGAAAGTCTAGACTGCATTCACAATCATTTAAACAGCATTGTGGTGCAAACATGTCAGCACACGATTTACTCTTTGATAAAGCACTAAAGCCTTTATTAATCAGTTTTAAGCTGTACAAAAACACCAATAGAGATAACCACAAAAGCTTTTAATTCTGGTTACCCAGAAAGGGGTTATCAGAACGAATGACCACAACCAACAGGGAAAACCTTTTCCATTATAGTGTACAAACCACAAAGTCATGAACTAAAAAAAACTTTAACACACAACTTTTGGATGAGTCAGGTAATCAATTCTATTTTACAACAACCTACAACATGATGAAGCCAAAGCTATCAAGCACTGTAAAGCTTGTAAAATAACCAAGTCAGCATTACTTCGAAGAACAAACTATTTTCTGATACGGACACATCTCACATGAAGGGCCAACCTCACCCAAACCCTGCCCGAATAGTTTCCACATTACTCCCAACATCAATTGCTGTCTCCGTCAAGGCTGGTGCTTGTGAATAAAATGCAACGTGAGCTAAATCATTTGTTCTCAGGCAGTTGCAACCGAGTAGTTACTGACATCCCTCAAAATCTGACATTGATTGCATTACTAAGAAATCTATTAGGGCTGGGCAATATACATCAAACAATCACAAAATATTTACAATGATTTTGCTGACTCACAATATAAAACGAAGCAACATTGAGAATACTGCAATGATTTTTAATGAATTTTTATTAGGCATTTAAGTTACTATAACACTAGTTGTGCAATCCTTCTTTGTCTCATGACATGAAAGACATGTTTTAATAGCATCTCTGATTTAAATCTGACTAGCAAAATGGAGTTTGATATGCTTCATTCATTACTAATCAGTTCAAACAGCTTCAATGAATCCATTCAAAATGGATTCAGCAATTAATTTGCATCACCACTCAAAAGCTTAGTGTATCAGATTTTTGTTAAATATATATGCAAATAAATACTGCTATTTATTACTTTGTTTTGTTATGTTGGTGTATATATAAATAAAATGCTTACAGTATCAAATTAGTGAAAAAAAATTGCCTTGATTATTTATAACTGTTTTTTTTTTTTTTTAATTCACACATTAAATTTTTAAACTCATTTTGAATCTACTTATTTACAGTATCACTGTGGTTGAAATTATGGCCTCTCTGTTTGGGTAGGAAAAAATATTAATAAAATACATTTAATTGAATTACATCAAAAGGCTGATAAACTATCATTTTAACAATCACCAGTCCTAATGGCTGTTATGAAATATTATCCATTTATGGTATCACACAGCAACTGGCTGAAATATGAGTTCAAGAAGAAGAGGGTTCAAATGAGGTTGTATCCCTCAATCTAATGCTCAAATCATGTGACTGCAAAACACTGAGACTCAGAATTAACACTACATGCATGATGTCAGAGCATTGAAATAAATACAAAAAGTAGCAGAGCTGCGCTTCATGATGCTAACGGCTTGACATAATTGCTACTCTATGTTTACAAGCTGCTCGAGGAAGTGACATCAAAGATAAACAGGCTCTGAACACTGTCAAAATAATATACCACATTCAACAAAACCTAAGCAAAACAAAAAACAGATGGGTGGCTCTAACTCAGCAGTGCAATGCTATAAGGTCAAGGCAAAAGATTTGAAACACAAATCTCTCATAGTTGCTTCTTAAGAGGATTTTTGGCATGATTCCCATGAAACACTTTATTTCTATTAATTGCCTTTGTTAGAGTTTGATATTCTTGAACATGAAACCAGTAACTGAGTATAAGCCATCAGCCTACTTAAATGTCTACTGTACACAACATTCAATATAAGACACCTATTGCATAAATAATCATGTATAAAAATAATAATAGCAACATTAAGGTCAGCCTGAGTTCTGGTAACAAAAAAAGACTATAACAAAAATGAATACGAAAGATAAGACTGCCATCTACACCTTTAAAGGGCTAGTTCACCCAAAAATGAGCTCACCGTCATTTACTCACCATCATTTCAAACAAAAAGGACTTCCTTTCTTCTATTAAGAACTCTTTTTTGCATTAGCTGTGACTACATGGAAAACATTTAACCAAACTTATTCGGTGTTCAACAAAAGAAAGTCATACCGGTTCGGAACGACATGAGGGTGAGCAAATGATGACTGAATTTTCATTTCTGGTTGAACGAATTCTTTAATCATCATCCAAGGACGTGGACACAAAGTGAAGTCTCTCATTGTGTCTGATCTTGGAATATGTCAACATGAAGGCCTGTAAATGTTCCAGTGACCTCAAAAGCCTGCTCTGTTTCGCTCAAGGGATCGATTCAACCCCTCAATTCTATGCCAGAGAACTGCCTAAAGGAGAATTCCAAAAGAAAAGCCCTTGTTTTATAACCCATAATACCCAGTCCAGTTGAAACACCACCCTGCACCATTTACAGTCTGAAAAAGTCAATAAAACCTGCAGAAAATAAGCATCTAAATTATCTAAAAAGCCTTTACCTTGAAGTTGCTAGAGTTAACCCAAGATGTGGCGATACCGTCCACCATTTTATCTAGCGCAGTCTGGTCACTCTCCAGGTCATGACACTTGTCTGAATCTGTGATGTAGTCGATGAGCTCCGGACCCATCTGCAACCTGCGGGCCACGTCCTTCTGTAGCACCTGGGTCAGACAGTACTCCATATTGGGTTCCATGGCCTACGATGTCCTGCCACCACCTGTGTGGCAGTGGAGAGGAAAAACTAAAAAAAAAAAAAGGCCTTTAGCGTGTGCAATCAAGGCAAAACAAGAGCACACGCTTATTATTATCCCGTGTTGATGAATCCTATGAGTGCCACAGACTGGCAAGAAGCTGAGCGGTAGGGATGTCGACTCGGGAATGCAAACGATGCACCATATGTGACTAGACAACAGCTGATGAGGACTGCGAATTCTCCTTTTTGTCCTTTTAGGAGGCAGCCAAACCACTAGCAGAGGCAAAAGCGATCACGGTTGTGGTGACAGCAGCAGGAGTTCTGGTAACTAGAGCAGGAGAGAGAGGGTCCGGCGGAGCATTGCTTCATAATTCAGAGGTCCTCCCTGCTCTGGATGAGAAAAGAGAGCTATTAGTCAAGTACCACCTCTGGATATCAAATGCCAGTGCGGCAAGACCTGCATTTTTGTCAGCTCAGATCAGCAGCCACTTATGAGAAAAGCAAAAAAAGCCCTTTGATGGTGGTGACATAACTCAAAGTCCGGATTGCATTCTCTTAACTATTTATTTGCTGACCACGCATTAGCTGCACAGCTTTGTGGGATACAGCAAGAGAGGAATTCTACTTGGGTTAAAGGGATATTTCGCCCCAAAATGAAAACCCCAGAGAAAGCCTTTATCATGTATAAGCATGAAACAGCTTCACAGTCTTTTCAACCACACAGTATCATTATTTCTGTGATACAAATATTTACAACAGAAGTACTGGAATCAAAGTTTATATTTTAGATATAAACACTGATGTCTACGGAAGCAAACAAAATAGAGTAAATCCCCCTTTGAAAGTAACACGGCGCTTCAAATAACGATTGTATCATTTACATCATTACACCACTAGGTGGCGACAAGTGACTTTAAAAAAAATGTATTTGTCCTGGAATCATTCATTCATGAGATTCGTTCAAAAACACTGATTCATCAAGTAATGGAACAATAAATTATATTTATGAGTGAGTCATTGAATCATTCATTTAACCCGATTTTTTTAAATAATTCATTCAAATTAATTAAACATTTTTAAATTGACTGCAGCAATTAACATTTTGTCAGAACCTCTAGTAAATTACATGTTTATTTTGTTTAGTTGTCTGTTCAGAATTATGAGAGAATCGTAATCTCTATTTATTCAGCATTGTGCAGCTCTAGTAGCAGCAGCGTATAAAGCACAGCTCACACCAAAATCACTTTCAAGTTGAGCACCTTTTTGTTGGTCAGCTTGAGTGAAATTTGCATAGGGAAATTTTTCAAACTCGCGCGAAACTTCCAATCACACAGATTCCTATTAAAATGTCTAGATTTTGCCAGCAATATTTTGCAGAGCAACAGTAAACGTGACCACACCTTAATAGACCAAAATTTTAAAAAGAGCTTCATTAAAATTCTTCAAAATTTCTTCTTTTGTCTTTTACAGAAAAAACAAGAGTTTGGCTGAAAACATGACTAAATAATACTTCACATTAATTGATAAGTTCATTATTAAAGTTAAAGCACAATAATTAGAAGATTTGTAAATATTCTGTAAAATTATCATGCAGAAATGATACAACACTGAGCGAACTACTGGAAACTACTAGGTAACGTAAAGCTTTGTGTTACACACCACAACAACAGAAGTAATGTCATCACTAGGATACAGCATTGAGACAAAAATCTGCTACGGCATCATGGGAATAATCTCGCTGCAATCACAGTTGGTCACACCAAAGTGTATTACTCTGATAAGTAGATTACCTGATCCTCGCAGGACTTCATAAAATGAGCAAAAAATTTACTATCCATTGATCAGGGCAGAACAATGAAAATGATGAATGTATTGGTGGTCACTGAGGCAAACTGGTCAGTGTGCGTGTACAGTGCAGTCCAAAATGAAAATCTGAGACTTAAAATTAAAGTTTCAGGTTTTCAAATAATGTAAATAATTATAATTATAATAGAAATAATAACAAAGTAGTCCAAAATGAAAATCTGAGACTTAAAATTCCAGTTTCAAGATTTCAAATAATGTAAATATTAATAATAATTCTTTTTTTTTTTTTAAAGAGCAAAACATTACATGAATGTTTTGCACAAACTAGCTCCTGCAGCTCATCAAAACAAATATAAACAAATGTAAACAAATACAATTTTTGAATTCAACTTTCACCCAAGACTAAATACAGAACAATACAAAACAAATGTTTTTAATTTTTGTAACAATGATTCACAAGAGGTCTCAGACATTTGGTCTTCACTGTATGTGTGTGTTTTCTATCTTCACTGACACAAGCGGATTGTTTTTGCTTAGTTTAGTTTACATTACAAGTCCGTGCCTGTGCTTCATGTATCTAAGCTACACAATGGTGGGAGGAGACTTTTCTACATCTCCTAATTCTCCATAGATCAAAATCAGCACACAGTTCATCTTTGAGTCATCACTGATGTCACCTTAATGTAAAACACACACACACACTGCATTATAATTAAATGATGTCAAGCATGATTTACCTGTTCCTCTCTCAAACATACATCGCAGGCATTTGATTACAGCTTAATTCATTTCTTTGTTACAGTAACATGTCAGTCTGTTTTAAAACTGGATGACTAGTAAATTAACTAACCCTGCTGGACACAAGCTGTATTTGCTATAAAATTACATCAGTACTCACCAGTATTTGGTGAAAACGTGACTATAATTCAAAGCAAAATGACCTTGTATATACAACAGAACTGATATACTACATAAAGAAAGAAAATCAAAATCAAAACATGTAGGCTCAATACTGAATGAGTGAATGACAGATCATACATGAGCATCAAAGTAAATACATTGATGCTCATGTAGTAAGTTATCTGTCATTCACCCTAAATGAGATGCTTTACTCCCAAGTCCAGGCTTTAAAATATGTTATTGTCTTTTATATACGTTAACAATTCAAATATCAACACCCTTTTTATGAAATCTTAATTAGTATTTAATTATCAAGTGTTTTCAGATTAAATCTGGATGAATTTGTTTCTTTTTCATTGATCATCTAGCCGGTTATGCTAGCTCTCACTAGCCGACCGAATAAACTGTGAAAACTCCGGCGATTTATGCCAAACCGGTACATGTAAACGACAAGCTTGGTTGAAATAATAGGTTATATACTCACTCTGCCGAATCTAGCGGTGGTTTCTGTGTGAAATGACACGGGTTGGTTTACTAAAGGTAAACGAGGCTTGTCTCTCTTTTGCTGCTCCTGTAGACACAATGATGGAGCCGGAATGCGCATGCGCCAAACACCTCTGTTCTATTACCGATTTAATGTAAATCAGCTTTGATACAAACGTTTTATCATGACAAATATGTTTCTTTTTATGCCACTATGATTGCTAGCAATTGTTTAAAAATGTGGGCGTTGCCCCTTTATTATGTATGTATACAGTACGCAAGTCATTCCTAAGCACCTTTACCTTTGTAATTAGCGATTTTTGCACTTATTTTTTTGTGTTTATCTACACATTGACCAACAGATATTTTGTTTACATTCGCTTATTAGAAATCCTCTGGTTTCCTTCTGTCTCGCAGCCACATGGCCATTTTCCTTGTGTAGCTAAAACAATGAACCTTTATGGCAGGCCAATTTAACAATGATTCCTCAGAACTAAAGCTTATATTTGTTACTGGTAGACTATGAATTTTTTTATTATTGCTAGTAAGTATTCTTCTTATAGCAACAAGCACCTTTCTGTTTTTCCAAATAGTTAACACTAGGTATTAGAAATGAGTGTTATTTTTGGTAACATTTTCAAAACTTTCTAATAAGATTGAACTAATCTTTAATCATTTTACAAGCTTTCCTGTAGCTCAGTGGTCAGAGCATGGCACTAGCAATGCCAAGGTCATGGGTTCAATCCCGGGGATTGCACATACTCAAGATACAAATGTATAGTATAATGCAATGTAAGTCGCTTTGGATAAAAGCGTCTGCCAAATGCATAAATGTAAATTTTATATAATTATATATACACATATAGAACTCAACTGAGGGGGGGGTCGCAAAAAATGGCATTCTCCATTAACAACAGAAATACACAAGTTCTTCAGACTACCTCTGATAGATGCTAGTCACTACTTTAAGGGTTAGTTCACACAAAAATGAAAATAATGTCATTTATTACTCACCCTCATGTCACTGATTCGATTCGTAAAGCTCCGAAGCAGTGTTTTAAAAATAGGCCCATCACTATATTGTTGAAATCGTTTTTTTTTGGCACACAAAAAGTATTCTCGTCGCTTTATAAGATTAAGGTAGAACCACTGTACTCGCATGAACTGTTTTAAATGTGTTTTTAGTACCTTTATGGATCTTGAGAGAGGAAATGTCATTGCTTTGAATGCAGGCCTCACTGAGCCATCAGATTTTATCAAAAATATCTTAATTTGTGTTCCGAAGATGAATGAAGGCCTTACAGGTGTGGAATGACATGAGGGCGAGTAATTTATGACATTTTCATTTTTAGGTGAACTTACCCTTTAAGAAATAGTATCTAACGGATAGTTCATCTTGAAATAGATTAGTTGATGAGTTACTATGTACTAGTAACACAAGCATATTAGTACATTAAGAAACATGTTAAAACGGCTTGCCATAACATTAAACCAAACAAGACAATGGAAACGATTCCTGGCTCCATCTAGTGGTTATTTCGAGAAATGCATTTTTATTTATCTGTTTTCTTGTAAGAATCTTCACAGCAACAATTTACACACAAACCATTGTTTAGTCAAAATTGCTTTAAAAAGCATTTTTTTTTTTTTATTATTTGATCCACCTTTAATGGTTTAAGCATATTTTAATGTTGCAAAGCTACATGACTGAAGATAGTACTGGACAGAATACATCATACCAAAATGTGTCAGAAATACAATGATATCCATCCTGCCATTTAATTTTCCAAGTAACACTACATATCTTGTGTGTATTGCACAGTAAATATGATTTTAGAAACTTCTGGGAGACAACATTGTACCCACAAAGGTCACAGGTACAACATTGCATAATACACCTCAAATCAACAGATCATTGATAATGAGGATAATGTGTTTGGTCCTCTTCTCCAACCATAGGGGAGGACTGAGAACTTATCACATACAAACGGCTCTGAAATTGAGTCCAGTGTCCCTTCTAAAAACAGGGATCGAAGATATTAAGCTGTTTGCTCCTCCTCACATTCATCCTCTTCATCAGACTCTTCCTCACAATGTTCCACATCTTCACTGTCTTCTGGGACTGTTATGGCTTTGATGACTATTTCGTCATCATCATCATCATCCTCAACTCTGATCGACTTCCTCCTCTCCAGAACTGATGGGGTGCACACTGGAGTAACATCCTAAATGCAAATAAATGGTCTTTAAACACTAATAGTGTAAGATTACATATCTTAGTCATTTTCTACAGTAACTGTTGGCACATAGGTTTCATTGAGAGTCACAATGACTGACAATAAGCTTAAATGTACCGTTTTCTGTTGGCACAGTTATCTCACTGCAGTCAATAGATATAACTGAGGTAATTTTCAGTCTGTGCCAAGATTACGCACACAAAATGAGTGCAGAAAACGTAAATAAAATACTTTAGCTTACCTCACTGCATACTGAAACATCTGCTTCTGATTGAGCCTTCTTTGCAGGAATCTGAGATGCCTGAAGAAAAAGACAACATGGTCACACAAAACAAAATACAATAAAGCATCTTAAAAGTCCTGATAAATAAAATTTAAAAAAGCAGCAAAATTGTACTTACAAATCCTGGGAAATCATAGTCAATGCCTTTTGCTGCCAGTCTTTTGCGTAGCTTAGACTCTTTTTTTAAAAGCTTTGTGCCAAGATTCTTCAGATCATCTTCCTCATGTTTTTTGTTATACCGGGTAACTGCAGGATGCTTTGGCTTCTTGAAGACACTCTTGGAGCCTTCAAAGAGCTTTTCATGGACCTTCTCGGGTGGCATCACATGACCTGAACAGGACAAAACAAAATAATGTTTACACAACATACTATGTAAGACTACATCCATGCAAAATCTTTCAAATCACTCTCAACTCACACTTTATGAGCCGTTCTCCCATAAGGTAGTTGTTCATGGTCTCGGCAACAATCTTAGCAACCTCGTCACACTCAAACTCCACAAATCCATAGCCTTTGACTCCTCCGGTCTGTGAAAGATAACATTGAAATCTTAAAAGCAAAGCATTATTTACTAGTTTTACTAGATTGAGAGTGTTTATAGTGTTGGCACATGGGTTTCATTGCACAACAACTGAACAACATGGAGTTGGCAATAAGCTAAATGCACCAAGATTACTATCGGCACAATTATCTTACCCAAGGCAACAAATACCAAAGGTAATTTTCATATTGTGCCATTATTTATCAGTTTTGTTAAATAGATGGATTAAAATAGATCAATTAAACGTACAGACAAGAAATAAATAAATCCATTAGGAATTCTAATGGAATTTTATGACTATTTGGAAGCAGACCCAATGGGATAAAACAAGATTCTTCTTAGAATTAAATACGACCTTATTGGATTAACAGTACTCATCCAAGAAGATCTTATAGGTTACTTTATAGGATTCTACTAGAACTCTTTCAAGTTTGTTTCAAATTATTGTAGAAATTCCATTAGAATTGCTTTAGGATTTCTTTCAGCTGCTTCCTTCATGTTAACCTCTTTATAAATTGACAGTGTTATAAATATAATGCTCCAACCAACTGGATTGTAAAACACGTGCACAACTACAAACACGTGTACTACAAGTACAAACACGTCATACCTTTTTACTCCTGGAAAGTCTTAATCGTGAGACTTTCCCAAACTGCTCAAAGTAAGATTTCAACTGAGGCTCAGACAATCCTCGAGGAAGATGAGCAACGTACAGTACTCCTGGAGAAAGCGACTGACCCTGAGGGGGAAGGATCATAATTAATATCACATTCAATGCATAATACTAAAATAGTTAAGTCAACTAAACACAAGTACGTCAAACAAAACTGTAGCTTAAAGACTTCAGTCAACTAGGCACTAAAGGCAACTTGAAGCCAAATGATTGTCAGGCCAAACTCAAGCCACATGGTCACGCATCATACCGTTTGAGCACGTTTCTTCACTTGCTGGACCTTCTTCTTAAACTCTGCGTCTTCCTTTGGATTCAGAGCCAGTAGTTTTTTAGCCGGCTCCCTTGAAGATGTGCCTTCTGTCATGTTTAAATAAAGACTGGTGAAATAAATACGTTTTGGACCTAATGTCGTACTGCCTCTCCTAAAACCACGCTGCGCTTCTTTCAGGAAACTGCTTCGTTCTTTCAGGAAACTTCACAATAAAAGTCAAAATACAAATACAAAATAAAAGTCCACAATATCTACAACGTTTTTAAAACCATATATTACTCGTTCATTCCTCCTCTCCCATTGTTCTTATAGTATACATCGATTACATATTTTGTTATTTTATAGTTTTTATGTTTTAATAAATATTCACCTAGATAAATTAAAATACTAACTAAATAATACTAAAACTTAATTATATAGTTGACTCTTATTTTACTTGTTCACCCAACAGATTTGAACTAGCCAATTTGAACACACAATGGATGATCAACTGAAAAAATGGCACGTTATATTTAAATTATCGTAATTTTAAGCCATTTCTATTATTTTAAATGAGAAAGAAAAAGAATATTATTAATACTAATTATAAATAAACACACTTAGATTAATTAAACAAGCATTTAGCATTTAAAATACATTAAACAAATTCAGATTTAATATTCAGAATTAATATCTTTCAGGACATACGTTACTTGTATAAATACAAGCAGGGAGATGTTGTAAAAGGGGGCGGGGGTTTAAATGATTGACAGGCTGAATCACTGATGTCACACTGTACACAAATCATTCAGTAACGGTGAGAGTTCAGCAGAGCATCATCTAACATGGCAACAAAAATCATCTATTTTACTGTGAATGGAAGACCAGAACAAGCTGAGTTTCCCATTGACTGTCCCGCACAAGATGTTAAAGGTAAGGATTGTCTCACACGATATATTTCTTTTAGTCTGACTGGAACTTTATACTTTAATATGGCAAGTTTTTGGTGTGCTGTAAGCTACTTCAAGGCACGCGGTGAAATAATGCTCATAAGTCAAATATATCTCCAAAGAATATTGTAGTGTATTGAAATGAGAGGAATTTTGAACTGCCTAACCAATAATAATAAAATTACATTTATTAAAAATTAAATTAAATGTAAATTATTCAATATATAAATTAAATTATTATATATTGCATTTTTATATTTTGTACAGTACAGTCCAAAAGTTTGGAACCACTAAGATTTTTTATGTTTTTAAAAGAAGTTTCGTCTGCTCACCAAGGCTACATTTATTTAATTAAAAATACAGTAAAAACAGTAATATTGTGAAATATTATTACAATTTAAAATAACTGTTTTCTATTTGAATATATTTCACAAAGTAATTTATTCCTGTGATGCAAAGCTGAATTTTCAGCATCGTTACTCCAGTCTTCAGTGTCACATGATCCTTCAGAAATCATTCTAATATGCTGATCTGCTGCTCAAGAAACATTTAATGTGTACAATTGTACAAAATATTTGTGTACAATATTTTTTTTCAGGATTATTTGATGAATAGAAAGTTCAAAAGAACAGCGTTTATCTGAAATCTAATCTTTTGTAACATTATAAATGTCTTTACTGCCACTTTTGATTGATTTAATGCATCCTTGCTGAATAAAAGTATTCTTTTCTTTAATTTCTTTAAAAAAAAATACAAATAAAAATTCTTACTGACCCCAAACTTTTGAACGGTAGTGTATAATGCTACAGAAGCTTTGTATTTCAGATAAATGCTGTTCTTTTGAACTTTCTATTCATGATCCTTATGATCCTTACATTTATCAGACGCTTTTATCCAAAGCGACTTACATTGCATTATACTACACATTTGTATTGGAGTATGTGCAATCCCTGGGATCGAACCCATGACCTTGGCATTGCTAGTGCCATGCTCTAACCACTGAGCTACAGGAAAGCTTATTCATCAAGGAATCCTGAAAAAACTGTTTTCAACATTGAAAATAATCATAAATGTTTATTGAGCAGCAAATCAGCATATTAAAATGATTTCTGAAGGATCATGTGACACTGAAGACTGGAGTAACGATGCTGAAAATTCAGCTTTGCATCACAGGAATAAATTACTTTGTCAAATATATTTAAATAGTACACAGTTATTTTAAATTGTAATAATATTTCACAATATTACTGTTTTTTTACTGTATTTTTAATTAAATAAATGTAGCCTTTGTGAGCAGACGAAACTTCTTTTAAAAACATTAAAAATCTTAGTGGTTCCAAACTTTTGGACTGTACTGTAGATTATCAAATTTAAAAAAGCCGATTGTAAAAGTAGTCTCTTTCTTTGAATGACAGCAGCTTTAATTCATGCATCAACATCAAATAGGATTTCTTATATGAAAATAAGTTTTTGTTATGACCAAATTGGCTCTCTGTCCTCATTAACCTTTATTGTGGTGAAAAAACATCCTTGAGGACTGTTCTCATTCTGAAGGGCACCAGGGTTCTTTAATCAGGTCCTCTCAATTACAGCGAGCCCATCTGAAGAGCTGTTCTGTCGACCTGGATAGATAATACAACATAAGAGATAGTCAGAGGATGATCTTATTTTTTAATCTATCTTTTTTTTTAAATATAAGAATCCAGTTCTCTAGAGACCTATCAGAGCTTTCATAAATTTTTTATATATCTTCCATATTTTGACTCAGTGTGCATGGGTGAATTTGTTGTCACAGATTTCGACTCGAACAAATAAACCATCATACTTCAGTTAGACAGCTTGAGTCACAGGTGGTGCTGACAGTCCGTCAGTCTTCAAGTGCCAAGCAGTGCCCAAAAGGAAACATATGGCATTTTCAGTATTAAGTTACCAATATTCAAGTGTGTTAAATACATGACTTGAGGAAATTTCCATTGTACTTCATTCATGAAGAGGAGAAATATGATGATGAAGTACATCTGCAACATTAAGGATAAATGTTTGTGTGTGTCATCACAGATCTTTTCCGAGCTGCAGCTGAAGCGGGACCTCATGACATCTTAAAACTCTATAATACTAAAGGCAATATCATTAATATTTCCCCTCAGCTGGCCCCCAACAGTCCTCACTCCTGCTATAAGCTGGAAGTGGTTGCTGCAGACTGCAACAGTGAGCTGTTAGGTATTCTCCACCATAAATTGCATTGCAAGATATAAATGTATGAATAAACATAATTTTCTAGGTCACATATAACCATTATATTAGGATCATGTTGAACACTCTCTTTTAGGTTCAGAGCTGGGCGTTGCTCTGGGATTTGACCTCTCTTCTATGGAGAAAAGGTAAGGTTGGGACATATTTAAAATGCACATTTTGGTGTATCAGCCTATAGTATTAAAAATTTCATTTTCGGTGATAATCAGTAGCGGTGCCTTAAAACAGCACGCAGGGATAAAATATACTATCTATCACTGAAATTACACCTGTCTGTAACAGCAGCAAAAGAGTCAGGAGGAGAGTGGCCAGTGCCTTAGCCATCAGAAAACTTGCCAATCAGAAATGTCATCTGCCTGTCAATCATTTTGCGCATTCGGTATGACATCAGTTTGGCAACTTTAGAAGTTGACAAAAACATTTAAATGTGCCACAGACTTTGGCGCTTATTTTCCTCCAAAATACAATAAAGTCCAATAAAAAAATTTTGTAGAAAATTATTATTTCATAGCATAATTTACTTTTAAACAGGTTACAGAGCCTGGAGAAAAGAATTCTAGCTGAAGCAGTAGAGACTCCTGCCATTGTGTATGAGATGAAGAGACAGGTGGAGTCATTCAGAGAGAAACTGGAGGTATCAATAATTCAATCAATCAATCAATCAATCAATCAATCAATCTATCTATCTATCTATCTATCTATCTATCTATCTATCTATCTATCTATCTATCTATCTATCTGTCTATCTGTCTGTCTGTCTATCTATAGTGTGTTTTCTTTTTTTCTTTTTCTTTCTTTTGAAATTAAAGACTTTAATCTCTCTACCAGTAAAAATATTAAATAAAGTTTTCCAAGTATAAAATGTGACCCTGGGCCACAAAACCAGTCATAAGTAGCATGGATATATTTGTAGCAATAGCCAACAAGACATTGTATGGGTCAAAATTATCGATTTTTCTTTTATGCCAAAAACCATTAGAATATTAAGTAAAGATTATGTTCCATGAAGATATTTTTGTAAATTTCCTACCGTAAATATATCAAACATTTATTTTTGTGAGTGGATATGCATTGCTAAGGACTTCATTTGGACAACTTTAAAGGCAATTTTTTTTTTACAGTTTTTCTCAGTCGCTTTGGTGCATTTCTCACATCACTATTTACATTTGCACAACAGTTAATGCAGTTCTCAAAACAATTAGTACAAACTGCAAAACCTAGTTGATAACCTGCAAAAGCGTGTCACTTGCTCAAAATGGATAGGTCATTCCTCAAAAGCAAGTATTCATGACAATGAAAGTGTCAGTGTCATCAAGATGAAAAGTCCTGACACCATTGTTTATTTACAAGATAGTCAAATGGCTTTGTGATGTTTTCATTATGACAGTTTACTCTGTCAATGTTTTCCAATGCAAAAAAGTCAGATCTTGGTGACACTACCTGAAAATGCTCAAGACAGCACTATATACTATTTGCACAGCCATTTGAAAAATACAGTAAAGTTACACATTACTGTATTTAGTGAGGTAACTGAGTACAAGACACTGAATATGTATGTTTCACATTTTTACTGCATATGCTCTTTGCAATTCTAATTTGTTCACAGCATTGTGCAAAAGAAAAAATACACCCTTATTTACAACAAACATAAACTCCCTTTGGGTAGAGCTGTGCACAACTGTAAACAATTTTGCAGTACATATTGGAACTGAACATACAACATACGTAGTACTGTAATCATTCATGCACATCCAGACGTTCCTCTCTTTCTGGCCAAATAATTTCATCTACATCACAGCGAATATCATCTCTTGCAATGCAGCGAGGAAAGTATCTCCTCGAGTGGCGAATCAGGGATCTGCCTATATGTACTTGGCCTCTTCTTCCTCTTCCCCTGTTTTGTCCCCTTCCTCCCCGCACCCTCACCCTCACCCCTCTTCCCTCTTCCCCGAGGCTGACCTTCAATTTCTGTGTCACGGTATTGTAGAAATGGTACACACTATGTCCTGCTTGGTTCATATATGCTTGTAAAGTGGGGGTTTATGGGATTCAGCTCTGACAGTGATTGTAGAGAAGTGGCTTATCATTGGTTGCAACTAATGCTTCACACACCCCTTCTCATCAGTGAAAGTTGAGATTCACCTGAGAGAAATTGTTCAATTTAGGAGACATTTTCAGGAAAAAAAAAGATTTAAAAAAATGTGTCAAATTTGCTTGACAGATTTTGACAACTAGTTCAACATTTTTGTATGTAATGACTCAATGAAATGAGGACTATTAGTTTTATATGGAATGACTATTCAGCATTCACAAGTATAGTTAATTTTGACTGACATGACATAAGCAAATGATAATGTTATAAAACAGCAGAGAGTTGTATGAAAGCAATTGATGCATGTCCAAAAGCATTTGCAATTTGTTCGAAGAAATGAGAAACTGCTACTATAATGTGCACAAATGACTAAATGTTGTGGGGGTTGAACTAACTGTTGTGCAAATGTAAATAGTGATGTGAGAAATGCACCAAAGCGACTGAGAAAAACTGTAATATTTCGATTTTTTTGCACCCTCAGATTCTAGGTTTTCAAATAGTTGTATCTCGACCAAATATTGTCCTATCCTAACAAACCATACATTAATCTTTCAAAAAAAATTATCCTTACGACTGGTTTTGTGGTCCAGGGTCACAAATGATGTCTTTCTCTGTAGAGTGTTGAGCACCTGAGTTGGCTGGGATTGTTTAAAGACATGTCGGAAAGCACCCACAAGCCCTCCCCTTTCTACCATAAAAGAACCCTGCGCAAGACCCGTGAGGAGTGTGAGCATGTCAGGGAAAAGTTCCTCCAAATGAGGTGACATTCCTGCCACTTACAAGGGTGTAATAAGCAATTGCATATTTTTTTTAGAAAAAAGAAATATAAGATTTGCCCCTGATTTACTTTCTCTAGTTCGTTGGAGGTTTCTGAAGAAGTGAGACAGTATCTTAAAACACCAACCTTTGATAACTGGTAAGTGTTTCCTATATAATGAAGTATGCAGACAGAAACGCACACTTTCATACTTTCTTTTCCTTTTTTAAAAAAAGAAAAAATGAAAACATGGAGTTTCCACAGTTGCTGTAGCCACATCAAAGTCCTACACCTGTCATACATGAATAGGAAATTGTTAGTGAAGCAAAGCACAGCACTTCTAAAATATGCATAAAGAACATGGCAGAGGTCAGGCCTTTCATCTGCCCGAAGGGCCTCATATCAATATCAATGGTCCTGTTCGTGGTTTACAAATCAAAAGCACTTCTTGTGAGCAAAGGGCTGGAGCTCCGTGTTCATTAATGCAGTAGTCTTCCAAGTGATCTTGTTGAAACCAGGCTTTAGCTTTAGATTAACACAACAAGATATGATTCTTTCTAAGGGGTAAACAGGAAAAGAAACCTGTTCATTTTAAATTAGCCTCAAATAAAAATGTTGTGCTATTGCAGGCAATGGGAGGATGCTGAGATTATGGTGCTGCTCCAGGTGATGTACACAGATCTGGACTTCATCTCCACCTTCAACATTGAGCTGGACGTGCTGCAGCAGTTTCTTTATGAAGTGTACCGACGCTACAATAACATCCCCTTCCACAACTTCAAGCACTGCTTCTGTGTCACTCAGATGGTAAGAGTGTGTGCAATCAGCTTCAGCCTCAGGATTTCTTCCAATCACTCCAATTACCCACTTCTGCTTGATTAATAAATGTTATGCCCCACACAGCCATCATTTCACTCATACCAATGCTGCCAAAAATGTTGATTGTAATTTTACTGGAATCAGTGGACTGTTTTCATTAATTGTCCCATTAAATCTCTGTCCAGTGGGTCATTGTTGTTTTTTAAAACCATAAAAATTGGCAATTTTTGTGTTGTAATTCACACATGTGAAGGTTGGTGAAGATTGAAGGTCAGTCAGTCATCCATCCATCTATCCATCCAGTTTTGTCAACTTTCCCAATGAGAAAAATCCTTTCTACTTATATCTGGGTCCATTTGTTTGTCAGATGTATGGGCTGATATGGCTAACAGACCTCAGAAGCAAGATTGACAGTATTGACCTCCTCATCATGCTGACCTCAGCCGTCTGTCACGATCTAGATCACACCGGCTACAACAATGCCTACCAGGTGAGATGGACGTTGTCACAGGTTCTGCTGCAGTAATAAACAGTAAACAGATGGAATTGATGGAAAGTCTCATTTCAGATTAATGCCCGCACTGAGCTTGCCTTGAGATACAATGACATCTCCCCACTGGAAAATCACCACTGCGCTGTAGCCTTTGAAATCCTGGAAAAGGTAAGCTTTTGTTCAAGATATGAATCACAATCAATTAAATAAATATTTTGAATAAATGTAAATTTAAACTTTGATCATTTTTACTTACACTGATATTAATGTTCAGCATTCATTTTACTTTTTTTGGTTTTAAAGAAAAAACATTAATGTAACTGACAGTCATTTGTGCAATGAGTTGTGACTGGTCTCTTCTTTCTTGCATATATATAACAATTTATAGCCCTTCAAACCGCACAGTATGGTAGTCCTACCATACAAAGCATACTAACTCGGTAGTATGCAGTATGTATGCACATTTTCTATGCGCAAGAAATACCAACATTAATTCTTTTTCAGACTGAAAGCAACATTTTCCGAAACTTGTCGACGGAGCACTACAAAAGAATAAGAGAGGGAATAATTAAGTACATAATTTATTCAGCTTTATTCTTAACAACCATTTTCATATCAAACCAAACACGTGGTTGAAACGGAACTACTTATCATTACTGCAGATGTATTCTCGCTACTGATATGACCAGACATACAGACATCCTCAACAAGTTCAAAACCATTCTCCCTGTGTTAGACTTCAGCAACAAGGATCATAGAGATGTGGTAAGGACAACCCAGAAGACCCTAGCAACCACATAGCAACACCCTGACAACCACCCATTTCACCCTAGCTTTAGTTTTAAACAGGAAAATAACTGACATTATGTTCAGAAAATTATTTTTTTCCCCCTTTAAATCTAGTTTAGCAGCAATAAGTGTTCAGCTTGTAGGACTGTTGTTGATGATGATCCACTTTAGGGCATTTCCTGTCTGGCTGCTTTTTTTTTGCAGTTGATGATGATAATGATTAAAGTAAGCGACATCTCCAATGAGGCGAGACCCATGGATGTGGCAGAACCGTGGCTGGACTGTCTGCTGCAGGAGTTCTTTAATCAGGTACTGTAAATATTGCTAACATCTGGGGGGGTTTTTTGCACTTTGTATAATAATCAAATGTCCCAGTGCCATGTTGGCAGCGGTACAGTACAAATTTAATTTTAAACAATAGTATTTTGTGCTTTTATGTTATCTAATGTAAAAAAGACTTCTGAAATCTTTGTCCAGAGTGACATGGAGAAGTTGGAAGGTCTCCCTGTCACCCCGTTCATGGATCGAGACAAAGTGACCAAACCGTCTTCTCAGACTGGATTCATCCGCTTCGTTCTCTTTCCTCTCTTCATTGAACTGGCTAATCTGTTCCCCTGTCTGGAGGTGAGGAAGATCTCAGGGGAAAATGTTTGTGACATACTGTGACGTAACTTAAAGAGTTAATCAGGTAATCAACATTTTTAGGGCAAGAAAAATCATGGTCAATTTTTAGATTTCGAGCTATTTTTCTTCCATAACACGTCTTCTTTCAGACTAGTGGAACAAAAACATCAACAACAACAAAAAAAAACTTATAGCACTTGTCTTACATTATATGTATTATATAATCTCAAGGTTATTACAGAGGGGTTTGTTCATGTATCATTAACCTGATTTATTCAATTATTTTCCAAAATAAACATGGTGTAAATGTAATTTTTATTGCTGAGTTGAGACTGTTGAGAAAGTATTTTCTGATTTATTGTGTGATAAAAAGAGATATCCAAAATCCTCTCTTTAAAAACCTTTAACTCTAGTATGTCAACAAAATGAAATAAGAATTTTGAGCCTGGCTTTACCCAATGTTCAAATTTCTGTTCTGGAAATGTATGCAAATAAATGCATTTTTTTTTTATTTTTCACCTGTGTTATCTTGCCTTAAATCAGGGGTGTCAAACTTAGGCTGCGTATCAATCAGCTCGCTAGCTTCTGAGGACATGAATCACTATGTCGTGTACACGAATTTGGATACTGGTAAGGACAGTAAGGACCCTGGCTCAATACACATTGGGACACTGATGTCTCTGGTGACATCTATTGCATGCCATTATATGTGAGTTGGCTCACGTGATTTATGTTCCATGCTTCAGAACTTCCGTTAAGCGAACAGAGTGAGTATCAATGCTCCCTGGTTTTCACGGTGCATTGTTGGACTTTTTAGGGAGCAAATGTTTTAGTGCACTGGTAGGAATTTGCAATTGGGACAGCCCTAAAAATGGCCGACTCCTTGGTCAGTGTCCTGAATACGGTAGTAGGGAGCTGATTGAGATGCACCCAAGAACTTCAGGATTACTAAACTTCCAGGCAGCTGTTTTGGAGCTGGCTGGAGCTAAAATCTGCAGGAGTGCATGAGTTTGACGGATGCAGTGTTGAGGGAAACGCATCACAAGTAACTTGAGTTATGTAATCAGATTACTTTGAAGTAACTAGTAAAGTAACGCATTACTTTTTCAATTTACAACAAAATATCTAAGTTACTTTTTTAAATAAGTAATGCAAGTTACTTTGTTTTCATATTTATTGACTGACAGCTAAAAATAAAGTGCATGATGCGTGAGGTGGTGTGTATGCTGTGTAAACAACATGATGGTTATGAACATGATTGTAGTTCTAGACTAAATGTGAACATGCATTTACTCATCTCGCTTTCACAAAAACATTCAGCATTCCTCAAAATAAATAAAAACAGTTAAATGCAGTCTCAGAATTTGATGCAAACCTGTAATAATTAAATATATAAAATTGCACAAATATACTTTATGTATTTAATCTCACTTTATTAACCAATGTCTTTGCTGCTGACTTTCACTGAATTCAACCATACAAATTACTTTAGATTTAGAAGTAAGAGTGTTGAACTTCCTTCTCCTGTATCCTATTCTTCTTTAATCCAGAATGGCAGCACAGCTGAAAGGTTTGTTTGCGCTGCGCCCTCTACTGTACAGGTGTAAATATGCATTTCCTTCAGCCTGAGGCTTATGCGATTCACTTTTGGTGTGAAAGGGCCTTTAGATTTGCCAAAAAAATTACTTTTTTAGTTGTTAATAAAAAACAAACAGGCAAGGTGAGAAAAAGTAAAGCAAAAGTAATGTAATGCAAAGTAACTAACGCAATTAGTTTTTTAGTGAGTAACGCAATACTGTAATGCATTACTTTTAAAAGTAACTTTCCCCAAAGCTGGACACGTGCCTTAAATGAATAAACTTCAGGCTTAAAGGGTTAGTTCACCCAAAAAAATAATGTCATTTATTACTCACCCTCATGCCGTTCTACACCCGTAAGACCTTCGTTCAACTTCGGAACACAAATTAAGATATTTTTGTTGAAATCCGATGGCTCAGTGAGGCCTCCATAGCCAGTAATGACATTTCCTCTCTCAAGATCCATTATTTATGTACTAAAAACATATTTAAATTAGTTCATGTGAGTACAGTGGTTCAATATTAATATTATAAAGCGACGAGAATATTTTGGTGCGCCAAAAAAACAAAATAACTTATTTAGTGATGGCCGATTTCAAAACACTGCTTCAGGAAGCTTCGGAGTGTTATGATTCTTCTGTGTCGAATCATGATTCGGATCGCGTGTCAAACCGTCAAACTGCTGAATTCACGTGACTTTGGCGCTCCGAACCGCTGATTCGATACGCTGATTCATTATGCTCCGAAGCTTCCTGAAGCAGTGTTTTGAAATCGGCCATCACTATATAAGTCGTTTTTTTTAGGGTTTTTTTGGCGCACCAAAAGTATTCTTGTCGCTTTATAATATTAATATTGAACCACTGTACTCACATGAACTAATTTAAATATGTTTTTAGTACCTTTATGGATCTTGAGAGAGGAAATGTCATTGCTCCCTATGCAGGCCTCAACGGATTTCAACAAAAATATCTTAATTTGCGTTCCAAAGATTAACGAAGGTCTTACGGGTGTGGAACAGCATGAGGGTGAGTAATAACTGACAGAATTTTCATTTTTGGGTGAACTAAACCTTTAAGTTAGAAGAACTTTAGATTTTGATTTTCTTCTACTTGTGCAATTTTATTAGTTGAGATCTGACATGCTGCCTAGTAGAAAAAAATTAGATAATATAATTATAATAATAATGATAATTTAATATATTTTTAAGAGGTCAAACATCATTACTCAGAGTCTGCTGTCATTCATTTCTGATGTGATTTTGTCTAATGTCGCTTTTAATAAATGTGAATATTTCTTCATGCAGTTCTTTGGGTTATTTAATAGGTATTCTCAGTACAAACATTTCTTACTCTTTCTTGTAACCTTCTAACAGCAACACATCATTGACCCAGTGCGAAAAGCCCTGGATTATTACACAGAGATGGAGAAAGCTCTGGAGAGGGAGAAACAGAACCGGACCCAGAGTGAGAAGGTGGTCAAGCCCAGCACCTCAAAAGAGCCAGAAGCTCATTCAGAACCTGGTGGGACAAAACCAGTTGACCTGTAATCTAACCTCCGACTCTTAAATGTTTTCATTCTATGATGAAAGTTGTGCTCTAAGGCTTAAAGTAAATGTACTTATGCTACTTTTACCCTTTAAATGTACTGTATATATATATATTAAATAGTCTTTTTTTCACTAAATATATATATATATAGTTGAGGACAAAATAAAATTTTTCCTTTTTCTAATTTAATATAAAATTTTTCATTACAAATTATATTATCAGCACAAGTTGATTAAAAAGTTGTAATTGAAGAATTTAACAGGAATTTCAGTCACTATTTTTGCTTTAATGACAGCATCTGGAATTAAAAATGCTTAATAAAAATTCTAAAATCACAATGTCGACTGAGAATTGTTTTTTGTAAATGAAGGTAGTGAACATGTACAGTCAGCCCAGAAGATGGCGCTAATATAAACTACAATAACTTAGCCAAGAGTGAGGAGGCTGAAAATTGAACTTTACCATTAAAATTATGAATATAAGATTACTCACTACTAATTGCATTATATATTGTTATAAATATTGACTGAAGTAGGTCTGAAACATACAGTGTCAGTGTGAGATCCTGGTCACAGGTTTACTGCCACTGATTCTCAATGTTATTAAAGAGTTGAGGGTCAAAACAGAAATAAAAACATCACAAGGCTTTTTTACATTCAAATTTATTTTACAAAAGAAAACTTACTTCTCTTTACACATCTATTTCCCAAAAACCATATAGTGTTTCTTTAATCTGATGAAGCAAATGGAATATTATGCATGCAGTTTTGCATTACTCTCAAATACCATCCTGCACAAGTAATGCCCACAATTCCATTTGAAGCCATTAAGTTGCAGGTAAGAGGCAGGTAAAGCATTAGCATGCAGCACTGTACACATTTGCATAGTAAATAGCATTTATTTTGGATTCATTTCTCATCATCCTTTACCAACATGCTATTGCATGAATCAGAATTTTCACTGAGGAAAAAAAAAGGTCTATTCTCAGGATGGAAAGTCAGTGAAACTCATTTACCATGGTTTTACCGGGATAGTGGTGTGATTATAGGAAGTACGTTGTTTGCTTGTTTGTTTTTTTACAAAATGAATGAAGTCCGACCAATTTAATCCCATACAGAATGATATTAAAAATTAAATATAGGATGAATATGCTTAACACATTTAAATAAATTAAATAAATCCACAGAGCTCTCAAAAAGTGGCACAGGAAAAAACTTTGTTTGCAAAAGTTGAAAAAACAAAAACCCTACCTTATTAAAAAAGTTAAGGCATAAAGTTAATAACAGGGAATGTCTTGACTGAAATTAAAAAGCAATGGTGGTCCTGAGTGTTGGCTACAATACTGACACCAAAAAATGATTTAAAATGTAGACCAAAGGACCTTGAGATGTAATTATGGGATATACACCAAAATTAGTTTCTTTACAAAGAAAGAAAGTCCCAAAAATTATGTACATCTGGGGAAAAAAACAAAATTTATTAACTATTCATTATTTGACAATATCCTCAAATGTCTAGATTCACTCCTAAAAATGCCAAGTGTTATTTTAAGCATATGATTCAATAGTCAATAGTAATTATAACTATATTATAACTAATTAGTCAACTGGTTCCAATAAGGTCCCAATTTAACCCAATTATATATAACTCAAGAGAGTGGTACTGAACCTGCTTTAAACAGGACAAATAAATGGTGTGTTATTTCTATAATAGTTTATGAAATATTGCACATGGATAATGGAGGTGGGCAGGGGAAATGGGGGTGGCAGTGATGATCAGAGAATAAGGTCACTTTACCCAAACTACTTCTATTGGCCCCTCAACTCCAGCAAGAAACGTTTGAAAAACGTCTACTGAATGTTTTCTAATGCTACGTACAGTATATCCTGAAAATAGCCTACGAACAGACAGATTTTCTTTCGTACTGGTTCTGCACACAGCAAGTCCAGTAGTTTATTACTATCAAAGCTACCTCTTTATATAACTGCTCACAGGTAGAACTTAAAGCAGAATGGAAACTGAATAAATCCAGTAATTTCCACACCAATCACATGTAAAACATATAGTATTAACAATCAACCTCAACTATATGAAGCCACTGAAGGATAAGGTTCACCGAATCAACACTGCTTTTGTTCTCTCTCTGTGCATTACAAACGCACACACAACACAATTAAAGTAATCATCAAGTAAGATCGCAGAACTGTTGTGAAGTTACACAACAAACGAGAAACGAGTCGAGAAAAATGCAAATGTCAAGATCCAGACAACATTTAAATAACATCAAATTGAAGCATTTTCTGGAGCCGTTTATCACAATGAAACATCATTTAGCGTTTTTCATCGAATAAAAAAAATGACATAACAATGAGATGGACAAATGTTAAATACAATAGAAAAAAAATTTGAAAAAAAAGTCAATCACATAAACCATCAGCACAGTCAAGTAGTTTTGCACATGCAAAGGCAGAATGGCTGATTTGTTCATCTGAGCACTTCACATCACAATGTAGAAATACAGTGTGTTAACAGCTTTCTGCAAACAGGCCTGATGAAAATAATTCAAGAAAACATGTTTTACAGATAAAGCTTTCACACACAAAAAAGAAAAGACAAACATGTCAGGTGTATGTTCAGTGTTATGGATTATTATTTTGATATTCTGGTTCATTTCCTTTAGTTCCTGTTTCCCTGCACTGCTTAGTTTCAGTTTCCTTGGTTATTGATTATGTCCTAATTTTTTTTCTTGGTTACGCATTATTATCACCTGTGTATCACTATGTTTGCTATGTATGTATACTCCCGTTTCAGTTCAGTACTTTGTTGGTTCTCGTTTATGGATTACATTTGGTTTGCTATTTCTCCTATGTTTCTTCTGCGATCTCCTGAGTGTTACATATTCAAAATAATGACAGTTTATTCTGCTACTCCTACATCTCGGCGTGCGTTCTGCAAGCCAACCTGTGACAAAATGCATTTCCTTTTACAGCTTGTACGTTGTATCTTAGTTTTTCTAAAGTCTAATTTTAATTCTAATACTCAGTACCTTCTACAGCAACCAATATACTATTGGTTACTAAATAGTTTAAGATTAGTAGTAGTCATAAAGATTAATAGAACAGGGGAACTTTATTGAGACAGAATGGATCTCCACTCTGCTGCCACATATTTCAGTGTCAGANAATAAATATCAATATATTAATGAATATACATGTTATGTTATATATATATATATATATATATATATTATTTCTTTAGATTTTTGGGTGAAATATGATCTGAAAATTTTGACAGGTTTCATGAGATTCATTAATATACTTGTCCTACCAAGTAATGTAGTAAGTTAAAGTGATAAATCCACCTGATACGGTTATTCTGTCATAATTTCTTTGCAATAGCATCTCACATGTAGGCCTAGGGAAAGCGCTGAGCGAACTATAGGCATTATGGTGTGTATAAAAAGGATACATTTTGTATTCTGTATTCAATATTTTGTATTCTACTTGAAAAGTGTCTGTTGACACCGTCTGTGGATAGCATCATTACGAAAATAGACCACGGGAAAAGAAACTCTTGGATTTTGGCACCTATGAAGTTTTGTGCTCCATACCTGAGGCTGTCTGGGCAAAAGAGGATACCACCAAAAATATACTAAGACAGGAAGAAACAGACCAGTGAATGCATTGGCTACTGAAATCGTGCAAAAAGGCTCTGAGCTGATTGGCTGTTGGCACTGCTGAGCATTTCTGCATGCCGGCACTAGCTCAGGGTGAAAATTAGCATGCCACCACAAAGAGTCCTGCAAATATAGACAGTGCAGGGCTTTGTTAGCAATTAGATGCAGAGCTTAGGCCTCAACTAGGAGAAATTGGATGGACCAGATGGTGCTATAGTTCTCACTCCTTCAGGAGAGCATCTTATCCATTGCAGATAAAATAAGCACCCCAACTGCCTGACAAAGATGCTCATGGGCTGCAAACAACTGCCTTACATAGATGGACTGGGTGCTTGGATTTTGGCTTTAGTTAAGATGGCTCATAGATGGAAATCTGTGCCGGAGTGAACGCAATGCACTGCATTTTCAGAAAGGGCTTAGACAAATTACATGAGAGTTCTCTCATAGCTCTAGCTGTAGTGGTTTGAATGTTCAGAGTCTGTGTCGCGAGTCGTTACTGTAGCCCCCGGGGGAGCCACGGTTGCGGTGAGGTTTGTACGCGTCTTGATAGGGATCATGGTAGTCCTCCTCTACAAGAGGGTAGTGGTCTCGACTTTGCTGGGAGCTGGAGGACAGGCGGTTATGACTCTTCTTTTGCCGCTCGTTGTTGTGGTAGTTCTCATCGGAAGTCATCAAGCTGCGTCGCTCCATTGGAGAGTTGTCGCTGATGTGATTGCTGTTTTTATTTCTTTGGCTCTGTTGAAAGTTCACCGATATCAGTCGTTTCTACTCGTTCTAATTAGCATATATTGAAATATTCAAAACTCATTTTCTGGCTAAGTCCCAAGCCTTCACTCACCTGTAGTCCAGAGATTGCTGTGGGATATGGTGACAGCACAGTGGAGCCCAGGTTGCGGCCCAGCAGAGGGTTTAGAGGAGTGCTGAGGGAAGTGTGAGTTGTGCGCCAATAGGCCTCTAGATATTCAGCCAGATGTTCACATGCATCCTCGAGTTGGTTCTCATCCAAAATTACATCAAACATTTCCTGGAATGGGGCAGGAACAGCAATATAGGCAATGTTTTGTATGTCACACCCTTAATTTGAATTTTCAATGTCTTCCATCCAACCACCTCCCTCCCTTTTGGCCAGTAACGCCCACTTTTCACAACCCAATCATTTCCCAATTAAAGAAAAAATAAATCTCCCAATGAATGAATGTTTTATACACATTCAAAAGTGTGTGGTCAGAAAGATTAAAATAATAATTAAATAATACTTTTATTTAGCAAGGATGCATTAAATTGATCAAAAGTGACAGCAAAGACATTTATAATGTTACAAAAGATTTGTTTCAAATAAAAGCTGTTTTTTCTTCCTGAAAAAATTTATCATGGTTTCTGTAAAAATATTATCAGCACAACTTTTTTCAACATTGATAATAAGAAAGAAATATTTCTTGAGCACCAAATCAGCATATTAGAATGATTTCTGAAGGCTCATGTGACACTGAAGACTGAAATGACGCTGAAAATTCAGAGTAGCATTACAGGAATAAACTATATTTTAAAATATATTAAAATAGAAAACAGTTATTTTAAATTGCAACAATATTTTACAATATTACTATTTTTACTTTATTTTGATCAAATAAAGGCAGTCAGGAAGATTAAAAGATAAAAAATCTTCTCGAACTCAAACTTTTGAGCATGTCAGATTATGAAAGCAAAATGGGTTGTGAACAGTCTTTAAAAGAGAAGAATCGGACTATGTTCAGATTATTCTGGATACTCACTGGAGGACACTGAGCTAATTTGTCTGCTGCCACCAGTTGTACATTTAAATGCTTGCTCTGAGACTTCCCACGTGATTTGATCAGCCGTTGCAATACCTGCAAGCACACACAATATTACTTTTGAAGACAGAGACAATAACATCATTCAATTAATAGATTCTGTTAATACTTCTTTAAAGTCTTGGTTAAAGAAATGCAAAGGGGATGGTAAAACCCATTCTTTTATTAATGATTTTGTTACCTTGGGAGAAGACACTTTGACATGGACAATAATGGGAGCTAAAGAAGTCTTGATGAGCTGGGCTGGATGGTTGATCGTGTCGGCATCCAGCACAACCAGCTGAAGGGATCTGGCCAATTCAAAGATTCGCTCAATCTCACTCTGAACCTCCGCTGTCAGAAAGAGGAAGCATTCGTAAAAACCAAGTGTCAGTAAGACATCAACCCAGCTATCAGGGAATGTTCTCAGAAATTCTGACAAGGTTTTTTTCTGTAGCGTTATAGTTGGATGGTCGTCTAATGTTTTTTAAATGTTTCAGAATTTTCAGAGAACATTCAAAAGTAGCATAACCATTATATTTGCAAAATGATAAAATGGAAGGTTTCCTTAACATTCACATAACCAAAAAAACATTATGAAAAAACTGGACGTTTTGAACATCCAGAGAACTTTCAGAAATAATGTGTTCATAACTTAATGGGAACATTAACAAAAAGTTCTTAGAGCATATATTTGTTAGCTGGGAACATGCTGACTTAGGTGTAGTAAACATGTTTAACATCAAAGGGATACTCCACCCAAAAATTACAATTCTGTCATCATTTACTTACCCTCATGTCATTCTTTCTTCTCCAGAACACAAAAGAAAATATTTCGAGGAACGTTGGTAACCAAACACTTTCGGTTCCCAACATTCTTCAAATTATTTTTGTTTGTTCCACAGAAGAATTAAAGTCATACAGGTTTGAAACAACATGAGGGTGAGTAAATGATGACGGAATTTTCCTTTTTGGTGGACTTTCCCTTTAATCTAACCTTCAGTTAGAGAAATTCAGATAGAAATGCTCAACGGCAATTAAAAAGGAGCTGACATACCCAGGTTGGATCTGGTGTTGGATCTCTCAATGATGGCTCTCTTACTAGGGTTATTCAGCACAGATCTCTTGGCCAAAGAAATATCTGCGGTTACTCTTGTGATTGATATCCTGCAATTAGGAAATAAATATGCTGAAATCTATCACATTGACAAGAAAGGTATTCAAAATCCACAGCACATTAAAAGTTGTCTCTCACCTGCCTTCAAACCTGTGTTTCAGAAAGTCAAAGAGTGCTTTCTGCATCATATCTGTCACCTGTGTTCAAAACCATGAGGACAGGAGAGTAAACACAATGAACAAAAAGGAGATTTTTATTTCAAAGATTTACTTCAACAACGTCTAGCCAGGAAACAACAAAAACGTGTAGTCTGTCTTAAATAATGTTTGAAATGAGGCAGATGACATATATGCTTGCATAAAGAAATTAAATGAGCAAACAGCTGTTTAGCATACACAGATCAATCATGATATACGCTTCAAGCCTCGCATTCCTTGAGATCTAGTCTCTAATATTCAGATGGTGCATGCTAACACAATTGTCACGCTGATTAATGGGATGGTAGTTGTTTTTTTCTGTTTCTAATTTCAAACCATGCTCCATTTTTGAGACTGGCATGTTGTACCCAGAAGGTTGTTGCCTTGGCAACTCTGCTTGGAGATGATGACTGCTATTCAGTGACAAACCGACATCCCCTCTCGCTTGCTGCTTAAGAAGTGATGCCCTGGTTACCATATCTAAATATACACACGCACACACCATGGGGATTGGGGGAGACCTACCTCATATCCCTTAAGTGATGGGCCAACTAAGACCACCGGCCTCATGGAAGGGACCACATCGTATGGAGGAATGTGCTCGGCCTGCAATGTAACAGCGATTTAGAAGTGAAATAATATTCTGTTTGTTTGCACTATAATAACCCCATACTGAGTACTGCATGAACACTGCAAAGGCTCAAAACAGCAGTCTGTTACAACAGATGGGCTATTTTACAGAATTAATAGAATTGACAAATGAAATACAGTTAACTCACCACTTTCTGTTTTTGTTTACCTGGGATGGTGGAAAAGAGGAATTTAAAAAAGCAGATTTTTAAAACAAGCCACAAAAACAAATACTGTACATTAAAATCAGATGCATCTTCTATTTAAAATTCGAAATAAAAAATAAATAAAAAAACATTATTCAATGCCTAGCATTTCTCTTGCATGATTTTTAATATTAAGCTAAATGTTCCAAAATCACTGCTCTTGGAAAATATCCATTCATTCCATATTTTTTCTAGAAATTATTATAAAATCAGCCTGTAAATGTGAAGTGGTTTCAGTAAAGACTGAAACTGACCTGCAGAAGCAGGGTTGGGCTTGAAGGTGCCTGACACCATTTCTCCCAGACTGGAGGAGGAATTCCCACTGGACTTCCTGTGGGGGCGGAGTAAAGAAAAGAGCATGCTGTTAATTAAGGACTATGTTCAGAATGGAATACTAACATACATTATGTGATGCAGACAATGCTGTTTTCAGTGTTTTCTTACTGTTCTTATGCATTTTATAATATTTACATGGGGTTCACTGGTTTATATTTCTTCTTTTAGCGAGTAGGGTATTCCAGCAATACAGTTTCAGGACAGCATTTCTAGGACCCTATTTTTTTGTATGTTTTAGCACTTTTATAGCACTTACTATTCAATTAAATTCATTATCAATTCTGTATTTATATTATTATTTTCAGGAATGATTTAGTTGTTTAATTGTATACATTTAATTTATATATTGTCCTAACCAACCCCTAACCCTACATATACCCATTGGTAACCTTCTTGAAATATTTAACCTAATTTGTTTTAATATATGAGCCCCTATATTCTGGTTTTAAATTCTGATTTCTTGGAAAGAAAAACTATTTTCTGTGTCTTTGTGAGACTTCAATTCATTAGCTGCAGCACAGCGTGGAGCTTTACGTCTGATGTGCGATCCGATTAACAATGTACAGTAAACAGTAAAACAACTGCGCTACAAACAAGTATGTTTATTAGTATATTAATAAATAAAAATTTACAACATCAGTTTACAACATCTAGCAGCATAATGAATTGTTATTTAGCAGCTAAATAACAATTGGAGACTGCTGACACTGAAAGCCTCAAACCTTTAAGTTTAAAATGGCCAGAGCCCGCTCTTTATACTAAAAATAAGGTGGAAAGATAATAAAAAAAAAAAAATAAAATTCTGTGGTTATTGTCTTTGCGTCTTTTTAAAGTCTGAATAAGGTCTCCTCTGTTGTAGTAGAATTGGCTAGGTGGTGCTGTCACAAAAACTAGGGTCCTAAAAAAGCAGTCCTAAAACTGTGTGGGCGTGGCCTTAAAGAAAGTGCAAACCTGTATGGGAGAGCTCATTTTAGCTATTTTATAGAAATGTTTGTGCAAATGTATGTTTTGGTTTTATCAGTCTTTTTATTGTATTTACTTATGTTAGTTTTAACTCTTGTTCTTAATTATGTATTTATTTAGTAGTCATATGATGAGGCAAAAATTAACTTTAAAAATGTGGTATATACCAATTAGTAAGTGCGGGAAAGTGTATTTAAGATGGCTGTCATTATTAGCAAGGGACTAGTGGATGGATTGTGGTTTTAATGTAAATTTGAATAAAGGTTATTGAAGCGCTGTTGAGCACAATGAAACTCCAGCCTCAATTGCTGAAGAGGGGAGTTGGAACTGTTTTTAGTACCTAGCAGTTCTTTAAACTGTTTTTTATTAATATCCTTAGCTTTATTTATGCTCTTCCCTGTTTAAAAAAAACAGCATATGCTGGTTAGATATGTTTTGAAGCATGGCAGCTGGTTTAAGCTGGTTTAAGCTGGTCCTGAGCTGAAGCTAGTTGTTTAGGACCAGCACTTGACCAGCTTAAACCAGCAGAGGACCAACTAAGGACCATCTTAAACCAGCTGCCATGCTTCAAAACATACCTAACCAGCATATGCTGTTTTTTCATCAGGGTTATCCATATTTATTGGCACATCTGCTTTAATAAACATATTTTTGGATGTCAACATCACTTCTGTGTTTACATCTTGGCGTGATCCTCCTTGTGACCACTTCCTATCACACATTATATATGATATAGTACTATTATACAGTATCTCACAAAAGTGAGTACACCCCTCACATTTCAGTGTTACGTCCGAGGACGTATTCAACGTGTTCATAATTATGTACGTGTGTTGGATGTGGTTTTGTTTGCTCTGTCTCTCTTTCTCTCTCTCTCGTCACGAGACAGGTGCTCCAATCAGCTGTGTTCAATCCGGTGATGTCTGGGGTGATTGGATGATGATGTGAATGAGTAGAAATATAAGACGTGGTGGGTTTGTGGAGAAGAGAGAGAGACTTCCTTCCGCCAGGGCAAATACTTCCTCCTGTTGCCTAGATTCATTTGTTGTTTGATTGAGTTGATCTATTTTTGAGTAAGTGAACTCAGGATTGTGTTGTGCTCTTTAACAGAAAGAGAACTGAAGTTGCTTAACATCTTGTGGTTATTTTTATGTTTTATGTTACCTATGTTTGTTAGCAGCCTATTTTATGTTCTTTTTGATTTAAGGGAATGTGGGGGGAGGGTGCCTTTTTTGTTTATACTACTTTTTTTCTCCTGGTTATGGTTAGAGAGGAAGAGAGGGAAGTTTTATGTACCTTATTTTTTAATTATCTTTTTCTAGGTAATTTATGATTATTCTTGGGTTAGTTAGGTTGTCTTCAGCAAACTGTTTGCGGGCTTTCTTGTGAGCCAGCTTCAGAAGAGGCTTCCTTCTGGGTCGACGGCCATGCAAACGACTTGTTGTAGTGTGCGGCTTATGGTCTGAGCACTGACAAGCTGACCTTCCGCTTCTGCAACCTCTAAAGCAATGCTGGCAGCACTCATGCATCTGTTTTTTGAAGCCAGCTTCTGCACCTGACGCACAGCACAAGGACTCAACTACTTTAATCGACCCTTGCGAGGCCTGTTCCGAGTGAAACCCTTCTTGGAAAACCTCTGTATGACCCTGGCCCCTGTATTGTAACTCAGTTTCAGGGTGTTACCGATCTTCTTATAGCCTAGGCCAACTTTGTGGAGAGCAACAATTCTAATTCTCAAATCCTCAGAGAGTTCTTTGCCATGAGGTGCCATGTTGAACATCCAGTGGTCAGTATGAGAGGATTGTACTCAAAGCACCAAATTTTAACTGCTCTAATACAAGATACGCAAATGTGTATGGTCCTATCAAGCAGACAAAAACATGAACATGATGAATAGGACATGTGGCTTTGCATGGTTAAAAGATGTAGAGCTGTTATCACTTAGGGTGTACTCACTTTTGTTGCCAGCTATTTAGACAATAATGGCTGTATGTTGAGTTATTTTCAGAGGACAATAAATCTATACTGCTATACAAGCAGCACATTGACTACTCTAAAATATATACAAGTTTCATTTTTCCAGTACTGTTCCTTGAGAAGATATACTAAAATAGTTGCTGAAATGTGAGGGGTGTACTCACTTTTGTGAGATACTGTATATTATATCAACTTTACCTACTATTTTTTAAATAGTTTGCGAAACAAAAATGTGAGCTCATCACATTTTAAGTCTAATTGGAGTCCAGTTATTATCTCAAAAATGGAGTAATTTTGTGTGTTTAATTCAATTTTGTAGCAATACAATCAAATCAAGTTTTGCATTTTTAATCTAATTTTGGGTAATTTTTTTGGTAGTGTGTGTCAAGATAAAGATGTTGGCAGCTATAATACTGTTCGCTATAAATGTAAAATGTAAATAGTAATGTAAATAAGGAACTACAGTATTTGATCACTATTTTAGAAACACTATGTTTTTCCTTTGTTAAGGAAAGAACAGCAATGAAGAATACTATAAATGCCTTTGTCCTTCAAACACTTTATCTGAGAGAATGGTGAGGTATGACTACAGCGTGACTCAACACTGCTGATCACTGCTGTTGAGAGAGAATGTAGCATTTTATTCAAAGGGTTTGTGTGTCATTTTATTCAGTAAACACCTACAACAATGAGTATATGAAAGGACATTGCACCAGTTCCAAAATTAGTTGTCCCATGAATAAATACCCATCTTGTGTTCTAAATAGAACAGTGCTGCAACGAACAATGAGGTACAAGGGCATTTGTAATCATCTTGAAATCTGGCTTTTGGAATTTTACCAGCTGTGAAAATCTACCGCATTTTAAGGCTTTTTGATAAATAATGCCCACTAATTATTTTAATTATTCACCACCAATTGCCTGTCAGTAATATAATGGAAAGGCAAAAACATAGTACGTATATTTGGAGCGTGGCTACTGTAGCAGACTGAGCTAGAGGGTGTTTAGCCAGTGTGGGACTATGGCTAATGCATTACATGGGGATAGTCATCCAGCTTTGGTTAAAGAAGTGACAAATATTTGCTGCATTTAGAAAGATTAAACAGGTCATGAACACATTAAAGCAAACAGGGCATTGCGATGCTATGCGCTACAATGGTCACTTCAATACCATACGGAAGTGCAGTGTTGCCAAGTCCGCGGTTTTCCCACGGAATTGGGCAAATTTTACACTGTTGCCGCGGGTTGTTTTTCATGTCCGCGGGTTGAAGCGACCCCAAATAACATGATATTTAGCCCCTGGAATGCAAATTTAACCAGGGGAGCCCCACCAAAACGCAGATTTTACCCCCCTGAATGCAGTTTTTACCAGGAGACCACCCTGAAATGCGATTGGGCTAGTTTTGAGTATCAATTGGGCGGGTTTTGTTGTGAAAACCTGGCAACCCTGCAGCAATGGTTCCCAAACTGGGGTACTCGTACCCCTGGGGGTACGTGAGGTGACAGAGGAGGTACACCAACAAAATACTGAGTTTTACCGTTCATTCAATTCTTCCCCACCTTAAAATAACATTAAAACCGAGCATGTAATTCTAACAGGCACAATAACGTAAATACGTGGAATCCCACCAAAATATCACACCTTTCGCGGTCAAAACTGACTGCATTCATTTCCACATAAGCATAAGCAGCGTGCATACGGCCATACAGCATCATAATGCACACTTTCAGAAAGAAAAATGTACAGTTTATGATGTTTACTTTGATGTGTCCCGTATAGACAGCCAATTGTAATGCGCCGAATGCAGATAAAGAGCTGATTTATGATGAGCTGTTTGTGATGTCTGATTTGGGGGAGACGTGATTCACGAAAGGGGGTTTTGAACAAGGTTGTTTGAAAATATGCTTTGTTTTTATAATTTCCGCTAGGTGCCAATAATGTCGCAGAAACTATTTCACATATTTCACCTTAAAGGCTACGTGTAACTCTCTTATTCTCCAGTCTTACCCGTGGAAACGGCCTCTTTTTTGCTCCTGCTGTAAGCGAATGTTCTCCAGTTTTAAGGGACTGGGGATGAAACCGATATCACAACCTTCCTTCACCAGTCGCCCAATCCACCAGTCATTGTTGTACTTCTGTGGAAATACAGAGAAGACAAAGGAATGCGTTTAAAGTCCATTTATACATTTTCTACAATATGTGGAAATAGCTAGACAGGCTCTCATTAAATACATGTCTTCTTCACCTCCTTGATGTGAAGGAAGTCTTTTGCATCAAAGGAAATGGCAGTGCCAGCAACAGGGACATCCTCATCGAGGGCACCACAGTAGCTGACGTTTGTCCTCACAGCGAAGGCCACTGCTTTGGCCTGAGACAGTGATGAACGGCAGAGCAGTGCTGTTTTAATTACTACAAATTTGGCTCCAAAGCAACCAGATAACAGAAACTAAATACATCAGAAAACTTTTTAAAGAGGACCTATTATACTCTTTTTCAAAGTTTTAACTTTGGTTTTGGAGTCTACTAGAATAGGTCTTAGAATAGAATAGGTCAAAAAATACATTATTTTTTCACATATTTTACATTGTTGCAGCACAACCGTGAGTTTCAACACACAACTAACGTAACTCAACCAGGCTTCGCCCCTTTTTTTGGGTGGGAATTATTTAAATGAGGGATACTGCGACGTGAAAGTTCCCGGACGAAAACTCAGGGAGATCAGAAACAGAGCTTACTGATATAGAGAATAACTCCCTTTGGAGTGGACTTTGTGCTTTGTAACTTCGTAGACCTTTTTCATACCCAAACAGCAACATTACACACTAAAGAAAGCAGAAAATGTATAAAAAAAAATAAAAAAATAAAAAAAAGGCATAACAGGACCCCTTTAACAATTTGTTATGTCAAAAAAATAAATAAAAAGAGGCATAAATACAGGTAGCTCTGGTTAAGACAGTCTGACCTTTGCCCTTTCCAGCTGAACGGCGGCCTGCTGTTCTTTCTCCTGCCTGCCGCCCTGCTCCTCGTCCAGAGAGACATCTGAGTCAGACGGTCTGCTAGTGTAGGAATCAGCGGAACCCTGCACACACATGTGAATAACTATCAAATTATTGTCAATCCCACAAATCCACCCTTTAAAAAGACTTATGTAATGCAATGCCAAAAATCCTAAAACATATCAAGATGGTTTACAGTGGGTGTGTGCAACACCAAACAAAGGAAGTGTGAGAGGAATAGCACTTACTTTGCTCTTGCTTGTCAATACTGACACACATTTGAATTATGCACGCAATAATATTATTATTTTATCTAAAAAGGTTTAGTCTGTATTAAAATGTTTTGTTTTAAATAACTTTTCATTGCAGTGCATCAAGCAGAAGCAAGCTGAAGTTTTACAAATCTCTTATGATTACAGGTTGGAAAAAAAGGTTATGTAAACCCTAACAGCAGAAATAACCTTAAAATATAAGCAGCAGTAATAATGAAATGGCACATTATCAAGGAGAGTGTGGTAAGCATGAATGGCTTTATGGGATAGAAAAGGAGTTTAAATGATGGGTAAGATAAAAGGGTAAGATAAATGAGTAATTAGTTACGTATCATTGCTATATTTCTTCCACCACAGAATAAAAACAGACCCTTTGATTATTAGAAATATAGTACTGTAATTATCATACAGTAATGTTCAAGGGTTTGAGATCAGTAAGATTTTTTTTTTTTTAAAGAAATTGATATTTTTATTCAGCAAGGACACATAAAAATGTATAAAAAGTGACAGCAAAGACATTTGTTACAATTGATTTCCTGTTTTCAATAATATGAATCAAAGAACAAAATCAGCATATTACAATATTTTCACATGATTTCAACAGTTATTTAAATTTTAACAATATTTCAAAGTTTTACTGTTTTTATTGTATTTTAATCAAATAAATGCAGCCTTGGTGAACATAAGAGACTTCAATCAAAAACATCAATAAATCTTACCAACCTCAAACAAATCTATGAAATGATAAATGATACAAGTAAAATACTAGAAATTCCACCTTAATATTCCGTGACAAGGCACAGAAAAAGCACAATTCCCAGTGTGCATTCTGAGGAACCCGAAATCATGAATAACAAGTTAAATTCCTTTTAGACGCTTCATACATTACCACAAACAGGCGACAAGGCAGATGTGACACTTATGAAACCAAGTCCTGCAAGAGTGCAGTAAACAGGTCTGATGCAGACTTCACAGAGTTTGTAAAGCTGAGAAATGCAGTCGACTGAACATGTGCAGGTGTTGATACACAGACTGATGGAAGCATTGAAGGAAACAGGACTGGATCAAAGGCAAAATGATAGAAGCTGACAACCTCAGAGTCAGAACTATGATGTCTTGGTCAAGTGATTATACTGGAATCTATTATTGGAAATGAGAAAGGGAGAATGGATCAATAGTCCTATAAAAAAGACAAACCCCAAAAAGATCTCTTTAATATCTTTATTTCTTCAGATAAACAACGAGATTAAATGGAGAGCGAATCTGTTTCTCAGAAGTTCCTCCTGAGAAAAAAATATCTAAGTGATCTCAACAATCTCTCAAAAAACGGTCTTCAGAGTTACAAAAATATGCAAGTCTTCAATCAACGTCAGGGATTTAAATATGAAGTCAAACATTTCTCATCAAATTCTTCCAAGAACAATTCATCTTGCTATGAGCTATGATATCCACATTCATTTACAGTAGGCTACTTACTAATTACTTGTCTGTTTTTATTTATCCAAGAGAATTAATTAATCAAAGCTGAACTTACACAATATAAACAAGTCTTTTATTTTCCTTTAAGGATTAGTTCACTTTAAAATAAAATTTTCCTGATAATTTACTCACCCCCATGTCATCCAAGATGTTCATGTCTTTCTTTCTTCAGTCGAAAAGAAATTAAGTTTTTTGACGAAAACATTCCAGGATTATTCTCCTTATAGTGGACTTCAGTGGACTCCAAACGGTTGAAGGTCAAAATGACAGTTTTAGTGCAGCTTCAAAGGTCTTTAAACGATACCAGACGAGGAATAAGGGTCTTATCTAAAATAACCAATAACGAAAAAAATACAACTGTATATGCTTTATAAACACAAATGATCACCTTGCACGTGCTTCCGCTTTCCGTATTCTTCAAAAAGCTTACGCTGTATGTCCTATGCCTTCCCTATTCAATTTACGGAACGAACGCAGCGCCAGTTCCATTTTTTCCATAAGTAGAGTAGGGAAGGCGTAGGACATACAGCGTAAGCTCTTTGAAGAATATGAAAGTGCGGTTTTGGCGGAACCACTTGGAAGGTGATCATTTGTTTAAATGAAGCATATAATTCACATTTTTTTCTAAAATGACCGATCGTTTTTTCTAAAATGACCGATCGTTTTTTCGAAAATGACCGATCGTTTTTTCGAAAATGACCGATCGTTTCGCTAGATAAGACCCTTATTCCTCATCTGGTATCGTTTAAAGCCCTTTGAAGCTGCACTAAAACTGTCATTTTGACCTTCAACCGTTTGGAGTCCATTGAAGTCCACTATAAGGAGAATAATTCTGGAATGTTTTCATCAAAAACCTTAATTTCTTTTCTTGTCCTTCGAAAGAAGGACATGGACATCTTGGATGACGAGGTTGAGTAAATTATCACTCATAATGTCAGTTGAGTGTTTGAAATAGCATTTTGATTAGCATTGGATTATAAATATACTTTATTATTATGGAAATACCCGAAAAGGCTTGAAGAAAACATATAAACCATGTATTGTTGTAGTCGTCTGTTTATTTTATTCATGTTTAATCAATCAAAGCGTTTCTATCTTCTTTTTATTCAGTCACAGCGATAGAAAGATGTCCATAGGGGATTTTCTGGAACGACGTTTGTTATATTCCGTATATTTGGACTATTTGGAGTATCTGCTCAAGGGCGCTACAAACAAGCAAAAAAAGCCTGGTATTGTTTATAATTGTTTTTTTTCATTTGTTTTATAAAATCGCATTTTAAATCGCAATTTTAACCAGAAAAATCGCAATTAGATTTTTTCTCCAAATAGTGCAGCCCTAGAGGAGTCTGTCAAAAACATAAATGGCACTTCACTGAGAGATGCATTGAATATAAGAGCAACATGTGCTTTGATCTCCTAATCAAAAGATTGTGCTCAAAGCCAAAAGATGCCTTGAAATTTCATTAACCATGTAGTTGTGTCCCATAAGAACACATAATCTAATCCTATAATCCACTAGTATTCTCTTTATCACTGCAATAGTCATCCAGCATCTAATACAACCCTTCCTTTACTCCACCAGAATCTTACAGAATCTGTGATATGTGGGTCGATTACTTATTACAGAAAATAATCTGTAAAAACAGTACATTAATGCACTTACAATGCATATAGTCAATGAGTTAAAGACAAATTCTAAATGATATTCCATCTCAGATCCCCTAAAAATAAGCGATTAACTCTGTCACCACCACCATTAAAATCCCTAATCTCATTTCATGCTTGTTGAAAACAGAAATCTGGGTAATATATCTGATTTTACTCTGAATACCTTGATAAGTCGTTGAAAGACATTGAAGTTTATTTCATTACGTATTATTATATCCTTTGTTTACAATACATGCATCCATATTGTTGTATCTATTGTATTTTATTGTATTTTATGCTCCAGTCAAAATATTACATCCTTTAAAAAGGACAATAATAATGAAGGTGGTATTACTTAATGTGCCATATTATCTTACAACATATTACATAAAAGTTCTTACAGCTGTCAGGATCAATAACATCAGTGTATCCCCTGATGCAGTTTGACAGATGATGCCCATGTCTATCTTTTCTTTTCTTGGTGTGGGTTGCTGTGTCGTCCTCTTGGCTGAAGAAGTCTGATATTGTTAACATCACAAGAGCTGTAAAATACACACTGTCCTTCGCTTGTAATAAATACCAACCTGCAGAGAGATTGTATTGCATCGAACCTAATTAAGAGCAAAAAATAAAGATGATAGACTAACAAGAACACCAACACAAATCTGACAAAGATCTACAGTCAAGAGCAACTGTGATGTGAAACAGTCAAGGCTCAGTAAAAGAGGAAAAAATACGGACTTATGTCTCTTTGACATAGAAAAAGACAGAAATCTTCAAAACTTGTCAAAATTACATTCAGGGTTTTTCCTGGGTGGGTTTTCGGTGGTGGCGGACGAACACGGTCATCCACACACACAGAGTACAAAGTACCCTACCCATGTGAATAAATCCAAAATAAATGCAAAGAAACAGTTTGTAAAATTAACTTATCCTATTTATTTGTGAAATAAAATATCACTGTTAGGACAGATCATAAAACAAACGTGCTTAGAACTATTTTATATTTAAAAATATATACATTTAAAGTAGGGCTGCACGATTAATCGCATGCGATTGTCACGCGCATTTCGTCAGTAAAGCCGGTTCCCTGATTACCGCTAAATCAGCATCACCTGCTTTCAGATGGAGCGGCATATAATAGACAGAGCCGTAGATCACTGACAAGCCACGCAATATCGCGTTCATTATCGAAGGCGATTCATCTGCGATATGAACGCGATATTGCGTGGCTTGTCAGTGATCTACGGCTCTGTCTATTATATGCCGCTCCATTTGAAAGCAGGTGATGCTGATTTAGCGGTAATCAGGGAACCGGCTTTACTGACGAAATGCGCGTGACAATCGCATGCGATATATCGTGCAGCCCTAATTTAAAGGTAAAAAGTCACTGGGTGACCGATTTGAAAAGAACAAAGTAACATTACACATTACATAGAAAAAGTGGCAAGTCTATTATTTTGCATTTAGCCTACACTCTGTCTATCAGATCCAATCACGCATTTAAATACAATTGTCAATCCAGAAACTTTGCAATGTGTGGTTAGCAGCATGAAAAATATATATCATATACTGAAAGCGAGCAAAGATTGCAGTCAGTTACACGTGAGGTACACAAAGCTCTTGTGAAAACTCCCGTTATAATCAATGAAGCTGTGCAATGAATCTCTTATTGACGTATTCATAATTTGTTGGTTATAAATTAAATGATTCGTGAGCGTGCATTTTGAGTGGTGTTGAGCGGATTATGACAAACTTAAACACATCTGATTGGCCATTGCATTCACGTGCTCCGTGGGTACCAGTACTGCAGAATAAAGATCCATTTTGGCAGCCGGCAAAATATTTTCAATGCAGAAAAAACCCTGAAATTTCAACTATAAATATATCAAATAAAATCTGACAATAATAATAACAAACTTTATGACAAAACATATATATATATAGTGTGTGTTAAATTATAAATATTTAAAATATATTAAAGATGCTTGGTGGTACTTAAAAATAAAATACAGACAATTAATCTGTTGCAAAGAACCTTAAACAAGTGACCCATACAAAGATAAAAGGCTGAAGGAAAAAGAAAGACTAGAGATACGAAGGATTGGTGAAGCCCAGATGCCAACACACAAGCACACAAACACACATATATCAGCAGAAATGCCTCATCAGAGAGAAACTGATTCTATTCATGGTACCCCTCAAAGGTAAATGGATACATCCATTGAATCTAACTCTGTGATCTCAAGTTCATGGTTACTCACTTTTGTGCCATGACAGATGTCTCTACAGCTGCGGGGGATGATGGAAGCAGACAAAAGGTGTGAAAGATTTCATTCTTTTGTTTTAATAGCTTAGCAACAAAGGAAGCAACTGTATGATGACTGGAAACCCTGCTGAAAAGACCAGCTTTAACCAAATCAGAATTGGTTTTGGTCTAGCTGGTGGACCAACATATCCATCAGTATCTATAGATCTCTATGTCTGGTCACATACATCACTGACACACTGAAATTTTGAATCTCACAACCCTGGCTACACATTGCCCTCACTATTGGCCAACACACTAGATCATGGACCTCCATGGCCAGAAAAGTCATGTGACCAGTGTTACATAAGGCAATGTGCACTGAAGCGAGTCAAGTGACAGGCGCTGCATTTGCTCTTGATGACATCAAAGCCCCTGTGATTCATCCTCACTGCACCTTGTACCATCTTCTCATTCTCCAGCACGCATTAGGACCACTGGACCATCAAACTGTGCAGTTTAATACTGCAACACAAACAGTCTGAATCTTTAAACTGAGCTGATGCCCAATGACTTACAAAAACAATTTTTTTTAGTCCAAGTCCATCACAAGTAGTACTGTTTTATCTCGTTCAGTGGATCTCAACTGGTGGGTCACAAGGGTCTGATCTGATGGTGTCAGGGGAAAAAACTAGGGCTGCCCTTGACTAAAGATTTTTCTAGTCGACTAGTAGTCGTTCATTTAAGCAATTAGTCAACTAATCGCACATGTATTAATAAGCCATATAAATAATAATAATGTATAATACATAGCCTAATCGGCACAAGCACATGCATAAACTTGTCACAGTGCTCCGGCAAAAGTAATGATTATGAATGTGTAATGAAAAAAACAGCAAGGAGATGGTATACACTAATTAATGTTTTCGGCTGCAGAGATCAAGTCGACGATGCTGACTCGTAGGGCTTGCATAGACTAGTCGAGTAGTCAAGAGAACGACTACTTCAACCACTAGTCGGCGCTGTCGGAAACAGTCGACTACTCGAGAGTGCATTAACCATAAATTAATTCAAAATGCGAACGTCAACAACAGACACCACGCATCAGATGTGTGGAAGTAGGCCTATTTCATCAAGGATGACAAAAATATCGTAATTTGCCAACTATGCATAACTACCTACGATTGAAACATCCAACAACAAAGTAAAATGTTAGTGAGACGCACACCACGAAGCAAATGAGCATTGGTGAATTCTGTAAACAAATACGACTCTCTAAAAGCGGACATTGCGTCTGAAATGAAAGGCAAGATCATCTTCCTCACTACTCGTCTCTCAATGCGCTTGTATTTCTAAATGCAAACCAGCGATCCATGAGCTCGACCAAAGACTGCATGTGGGGAGAGGACGATAGCCGATTTCAAGCTGATTGAAGTAAGATTCTATTCGTTCTTGTTATTACTGATGAAAACTGGGTAAATATTAAAGTTATTATTATAAGTTATTATTAAATTACTGTATGCATGCAGCCATGCACATATAGTTTGCATATACGACGCGAATGTTAGGATTAAAATGTTGCTTGCAGCTTTTTATTTGGCTTTACTCTGTTACATGAAAATTAAAATATGTAATGTCATAATTATAATGTTTTGAGAATTTGCTTATGTAATTGTTGCATTAGGCTATGAATTAATAAACATTGATAAGAACTATTCCATGTCTTTTCATTTACAGTAGCATGAACCACGAGTAGTCGAGTAACTCGAGTATTGTTTTGATAAGAAATCGACTAGAAGAAATCAGTAGTAGTGCAACCCCTAGTGACTCGTCATCTCCGCAGTAGTGGACGCGCATATATGCGCCTATTTCATACAGATTACATAATCTGAGAGTATTTGTTTTCCACTTAAATTGGTCGACAATCGCTTGACATTTCAAGCTTTCTATAGATATATTTCTCATGTCTATGAGGCAAGTATACACAGAGTTTTGGTTTATTTTTTTGATGTGCTCAAATTCACAGATGGCAGAAAGCGCATCCTGCTGGTTCTCTTTAGTTTACAAAGGCACAATGTTTTCTTGATATTTTGAGTTTACACAAACAAAAGTAGACCCTTTTTTAGTTTCGAATGATGATCTGTATGACCAAAAATGAAAGAGTATTTTAAGTTGTTTCTGCTGTTATCAGGAAAAAATGCAAGTGATCGCACTGGCGCCTCCATGTCTTGCAGTAAGCGCAATATATTTTAGCTTATACACTCCGCACAAAATATTTGGTTGACAAAGCCTCTTCTACTCGACTAACGATTAGTCGAATATTAGGGTTCAGCCCAAAAAACCCCAAAAACAATGATAAAAGAAAATAATAGAATGCATCTAATCAAACATGCAGCTAAAATAACGAAAAGTAAAGCGTTTAAATAAAAGTATTAGTCAGCTGTCCTTGAGACTGGGTGAGCGTGCAGGATCTGACAGAGCTGGCTAGCAGATGAAGATCAAGCCAAACCAACATGCAAGCATTTACAGAATCCGCAGTCAGACAATAACTTCACTTTGGAACACATTACACCCCGTTGCCAGCTGGTTTGCTTGCTCTATGCTGCCGAATCAGCGATACTGATGGTTGGATGGAGAGAGATGGCAGGGTGCAGGATGTAAGCATTTCCTCAGCAGATGATAGCACAGCTCCTCTTTCACTGGCTGCCAGTAGCACACTTAAAGCTAAGGTCAAATATTTCAAACATCTTCAAGCAAAGAACGGTTATACCCTATAGATTACTTTTATTATAATTATCAGTTTTTAAAGTATTGAATATTTTATTTTATTTATTTATTGAAATATTTTGAATTTGTTTTAAAGGGGTGGTTCAATGCGATTTCACTTTTTTAATTTTAGTTAGTGTGTAATGTTGCTGCTTGAGCATAAACTGTATCTGCAAAGTTACAACACTGAAAGTTCAATGCAAACGGAGATATTAAATTATAGTTATGGCAGTTTAATGCCTACAATTACGACCGGTTTGGACTACAACAACCTTCTTCCCGGGTTGGTGACATCATAATCCCTGCAATTAACATAAACCCTGCCCCCGGGAACACGCAACATAGTGGGCAAGGCCTTGTCGTGTGCATACAAGTCTTCTGTGTTTGGGCTTCCTAGCGACGCTGGACTTCTAACCAAAAAAACAAGCTTATGTTGCATTCATGGCATGCCGTAATTACCATAATTAAGAGATGGCAACCCATCTAGTCGGACCGGTTCACGTCCTCAGACTCATTTATGTGTTTCTATGGCAACACTATCAACACCAAAATGAGTCTGCAGCAGTCAGCGCTTTACGTTCATTATTATTGTAATGCTATGTGGTTTGAGACATGAGGTAATTTAACACCCTCTCTCATGATGCTTTGCAGACTTTGCTTTGGCTGTGCGTGTTCATGTGTTTTGAAGGAGGCGTGGCTTTAGAGAGCGCTCTGAAAGGAGGGGGTGGAATCTTACATTAAAGCTAGCTTGCTATTGCTAGGCTCTCTGAAATTGCCTACCCTACCTTCAAGCTCAAAAAAGTGAGTTTTAAAGATGCTTGACGATGCTTAAGAGGAATTCTAAATCCTGAAGGCATTATTCAGTCCACTGACCTGTTCAGTTCAATCCAATCCCATAAGAGAGCTTTCCTTAAACAACTTGGACTATCCAGTAAATTTTACTTTAATTGTGTGCTGCTAAGTTATTTAATCTAAAATATTCAGTACATTTACATGCACTTTATAAGTACAAATTTAGTCCTAAAAACACATTTTAATATATATTTTAAAAATAAGAATTAATCTTCTTAAAATATCATGTACAAGCTTTAGTCTGATTAAAATGGTAGTCTGATTTTTGGGAAGATGGACTAAAGGTCTTCTTCATTAAGCATTTGTATACAATACAATAATCAGACTACAGTTTGCCTTGGCATTGCAAACTTGCTCCAAAAGACAGACAGGTAAAGCCTGCTTCCGAAAGCTTGAATGCTGCCTTTGGAGGATGCATTCCAAGGTAGGAAGGCATCAAGGCACGTCCGAATCTAATGTTCACTTCCTGTCTCCTGAGATACCTTCATCTGATCAATTTCTGAAGGCAGCATAGATGTATACTTCACTGCCTGTGCTTTCCATTCTGTGACAGTTGAACTAAAAAATAAAGATGGGGTTAGAATCTTGCGGTTGTGGTTAGAATCTTGCGGTTGTGGTTAGTTTGTGCATAAATGTACATTTTTGACCAACATTTTCCACTTCTGAAATACTTTCTAGTGAGAAATTACTATTGTAGTTATTAAATATTCACTTAGTTTCCACCAAAGCTCGCTTTACTTTGCCTTAGCTCTTTTAAACTGTTATGCTGCCTCAGAAGTCTGTCCGAAATCAGATTTGCAAAGTAGCTTCATTTGCAAACGCTGCCTACAAAGTCATTGCCTGATAAGACAGCAAGGCAAAAAGTCAGCTGCCTATGTAGCTCAGAGGTGCCCAATCCTGTTCCTGGAGATCTACCTACCTGCAGTTCAGATCCAACACACCTGTCTGCTCCTGAAGATCTTAATTAGCTGGTTCAGTTGTGTTTGATCAGGGTTGGAGCTGAACTTTGCAAAAAGGATCTCCAGGAACAGGATTGGGCTCCTCTGCTGTAGCTCAATCTCTTTCGCAGTCCACTGCAACAGTCTCAGACCTACAAAGCAAAACAAATCATCCCAAATACAAATTCTACAATTATACATCCCATAACAATAAATATATGCTAATAATGACGAAAATGTATACTGATCTCCAACTTGGTACATCAGAATTAAACTAATCAGTCTCTTTAAAAGAAGCTATTTTGAATACACATGCTTGAGGGACAGATGAAAACATCTTCATATGAGTTCAGAGACGCATTCGAATTTCTAACTCAAGCACACGGTCTAGCATGAATGCCCACGGAAATTATGTCTGTGCCTCAGCTATCAAAACCTACTTAGCATCAAGACAGTTTTATAAATGATCCAGCTGATATTTATTTATTACCACATAGCAAAATCTATTAACCTGTGCTTCCAACAGCTGAAGGAGCCATGAGTGGTCTGCAAATAAAAAGAAAAATATTCTAAGGTATTGCATAAAATAAATTCAAATATCAATCCTTCCCCAGTTGCAATTATTTAAAGGGATTGTTTTTCTAATTTGCCCCAAAGAAAATATTTTTCCAATGGCACCTTTCCTTCTAAATATAACCACAAAAAATAAAAATTAGATTGTGTATGTGCACACACACATATACAATATAAATTAGTTTTTAAATGTTGTGTATATATTTGTATATTAGAATTAGTATATATTTAAATATTAGAATATTTAAGAATCCTTTGAGGATTTACTTAAGAATTTCTTTTTTTAAGGATGATTTGAGCTAAAGTCTGGGGACAATTTTGTCCCCAAACCACAGTACAGATAAGCAAACCCACACACACAAACGATGGCTGAACCACATGCAGCATTCATGTACTCTGCCTCAGTACGTACACCATTATCTAACCACGTCAAGTGTGTGGGCTTGGGTTTGTCAAGCCACACGTTCTGCTTATCTTCAGAGATTGCACGCCATGAACATTTGTCTGTGATGCCAGTGGGTCTGAGAGCATTTGGGGCCCTCAAAGCCCACTATGATGTTTGATCCTTGCACTGCATTTTTTTTTAAAACAAAAGCAGATTAATCGGTCAGTGAAAAAGCATCCTCCAGTGAGCAGATATGAAGATGAATCATGAGGGCTGAGGACCAATGCAGGCAAGCGCAGTGGGTAATTACAGATAAATCTCTCCACAACACAACATGAGATCACTACCATTTAGGGCCACATCTGATGAAAGCAAATACTTAACCATAAAAAGAGATGATGAAAGCTTTGTGTCACATTGTAAGCCTTGAAAGGTACTTCTCGTATATCTGACTAAACTGATCTTTAAATCAGTGGCTCTCAACTGGTGGGTTGCAACCCAAAAGTGGAATCGAGTCACTGCACACTGAACCCATCTGTTCATTGTTCAGTCCAGTTTGTGAACTGGTTGTGAACACTTGCAGAACCAGACATTACTAGTTCTAGAATCATAGTACTCCTGATTTTTGTCTTATTTTGAGACTTGTTCACTGATTATTAAAGGAAAAGTTCACTCAAAAATGAAAACTCAGTCATCATTTACTCATGTAATTCCATTCATGTATGCATTTCTTTCTTCTGTGGAACATGAAAGAAGATATAAGAAAAAAAAATGCATACAGTGAAAGTCAATGGGTTCCAATGTGGTTTTTAATAATAACTTTTTTCCATAGAACAAAAGAAAAGTCATACAGGATTGGAAGAACATGAGGGTTAGTAAATGATAACAGAATTGTCATTTTTGGGTGAACTATACCTTTAAAAGTGTTAATTCAAAACTGCTCTTGCCGATTCAGTCCGATTTAGTTAACAATACAGTGAAAAGAATTGGTTCAATAGAACAATCGCTACACTTTAACTTTAATATGAGATCATGTTTGATCTGGTAGATTCAAACTTATGCAGTTGATTTTATCAGAAACCAATTCCAAATATAACAGTGCAGATATATATCTAGTTAGGCTAACAATAGCGGAACACTATCACTGTTATAAAAATAAAAAACAGGATACATGAAACAATTACAAGCAATGAATAGTACCCGCTTGAACCCTCCATTACCTTTAATATTCATAAGCTGTAAAGGAAGAGAAGAAAAGAGAGGCAGACACAATTAGACCACAAGGCTATATTAAGATCATCAGAGGCCACCAGATCTGAGCTACTTTGTCATTATTTCATTCTAATTACACAATTTCCATGATATTTCTGCACCATATAATTCCAGAGAAAATACTTGCTGCGGGGTTTTAAATTGTCCTCCTCACAAATTAAACAGCCTCTCGGCATTTCAAAGTGGAGAACAGATACTGGATGGATGGATGGATGGATGAATGGATGAATGAATGAATGAATGAATGAATGAGGCATTTTATATAGCGCTTTCCAATGTACTACTGTACACCCAAAGCGCTTTACAATCATATCAGGGGTCTCTCCTCATCCACCACCAGTGTGCAGCATCCACTTGGATGATGCGACAGCAACCACAGTACAACGGCGCCAGTGCGCTCACCACACACCAGCTGTAGGTGGAGAGAAGAGAGAGTGAAAGAGCCAATTCAATGGATGGGGATTATTAGGAGGCCGTGATTAGTATGGGCCTATGGAGGGAATTTGGCCAGGACACCGGGGTTACACCCCTACTCTTTACGAGAAGTGCCATGGGATTTTTAATGACCACAGAGAGTCAGGACCTCGGTTTAACGTCTCATCGGATGGATGGATGGATGGACGGACGGATGGATGGCCTTTTAACCTTGTCTGAGAATTTTTGACTTCTAAATATTTTATTATTTATAGAAAGGAGACAAACTTAATTGGAGCCTCCTGATTGGATCCCTATCTACTGCCTAATAAACAGAGCACTAGCGAACTTGTCTTTTTACAACGTTAGAGCACTTTATCAGTTAGGTTAGTGGAGGTAAATCATGAAGATCTTCTAACGGCCACAGAATAAGGAAAGCTTAAAAGAATGCATATGGTCAAATGGAATGTTATATAACATACAATGCTACATTCAAGATAAAGTGTCAAATTCAGAATTTCTGCTCAATTTTTGTGAGGGTCTTAGACACAGTCAGACACTGGTTTAAACAGGCGACACACCTAAATGGCCCCACAAATGTAAAAACATTCTTTCTTTTTTTTTTTAAATCATAATTTAATGTTTTATCTTTTTTAAATTACATGACATTAAAGGGTTAGTTCACCCAAAAATAACAATTTTGTAATTAACTGCTCACCCTCATGTCGTTTAACACCCGTAAAACCTTCGTTCATCTTCAGAACACAAATTAATCTATTTTTGATGAAATCCGAGAGGTATATGACTTGTCCATATAGACGGCAATTTAACAACCACTTTCAAGGTCCAGAAAGATCCTAAAGACAGTGTTAAAAAAGTCGACATGACTGCAGCGACAAGAATACTTTTTGTGCGCAAAAACAAAACAAAACGAATTACTTTATTCAAGAATATCTTATCTTCTGTGTCTTTCTCCTACGCTGTTAACTGTCACGTCAACTGTTTTAAAGATGTCTTTAGTACCTTTCTGTACCTTGAAAGTGGTCTTAAATTGCTGTCTATGGACGAGTCATAAACCTCATCAAAAATATCTTAATTTGTGTTCCGAAGATCAACGAAGGTCTTACGGGTGTAGAACGACATGAGGGTGAGTAATTAAAGACAGAATTTTCATTTTTGGGTTAACTAACCCTTTAACTCTCCTTTAAATTGTAATATGAGAATGTATATCTTTGAATAGAGAATTTTGCACTTTTCTGTGTAATACTAGTGCAATTCATATATTTTACCATATTTTAGTTTTTCACCAAGGCTAAAGAACACAATTATGACGAATGCCAGAATGATGAAAAAACTAAACAAAACAAAAGTATAAACATAACACAAGAGATGCTGGTTCTTGCTTCCACAGCATTAAGATTTATTAAGGTTTACAGAAAAAAGAAGTTCTTTTCTCAGAAAATATTAATAACATCAAGGTATACACACTTTAAAAAATGCTGCATGTTTGGGTCAAATATTGACAGACCCAACCGTTGGTTTAAATTTTTTAATTAAATGTTTAAAGTGGAAGGGCCAAAAATGGGATAGTTCACCCAAAAATGACAATTTTGCCATCATTTACTCAACTTCATATTGTTCCAATACTCTGTTCTTCAGTGGAACGTAAAATATATTTTGAGAATTGTCTCAGTGGAAGTCAATGTGTTCCAATGCTGTTTTGTTCTCAGTGTTCTTCCAAATATCTTCTTTTGTGTTCCAAAGAAGAAAGTCAGTCATATTGGTTTGGACCGACATGAGGATAAGTAAATGACAAAATAATTGTGTCAACTATTCTTTTAAGGACAAATTTTTTAAAATGTATCAAATAAAATGCATCAATGAGACAAAGTAATAAAACCCATTCAGCCAAAAAATTTATAAAATCAAATTCATTTTGCTTAACACTGAGTGGAATGGAAATAATTTGTGGTATATGTAAATAAATAAAAGAAAACAGCTGCATCTCAAAGAGCAACAGGAGCATCTCTAGTAAAGTGTTGAAACTTGTGACCAGTTGATTAAGGAGACTGGCCTGGACGTGGCTATAACCAGCATAGACATCAATGCTGAATATTACTGTTACATCCATAGGACTTGTTTAATGTCTGACTTGATGACACTAATTAAATGTGCCCCCAAATACAGGCAGAAACAAAGTAGCTAAAGCATTTTGTTTTTAGAATAGCTAAGACCACACTGAAAATCCAACAAAAACAACAATGCATGCAAGCTAAGAGGAACTAAACCAGTAAGCAGTGTGGCATTATTAGAGGAAGCTCAATGATACGGAATAACAGGCTAACACCACAGCTGACTGATGCTCTCCACTAACACTGACTCCACCGATGCATCCGCGGAACAGAGCGTGGCTTGGAGAAAGAGTGGAGGTGATACTGAAACAAAATCCATACACATGCACACACACATACGGATCCCCTCCCCCAAAACACTCACTGGGACCAGTAGCACCATCTACCAGCTGAATTCCTCCAGCCATCCCCAGAGCGTTTGTATGAGCATGCATTCATTGAAAAGACCATGAAGATGCACATATAGACCCTTACTCACCGCCTCCGAGTCTTCGAATCCATGAAGGTACAAATTGTCGTACATGGAGGTCTGATATTCCCAAAGGATCACCTTAATGATCAAATGCAAATGTGGGATAAGGAAGCTCCAGCGAGAGTATGTCTAACAGAGCTCTCTTACAATCCCCTTCCCCACAGAAAGACCACCGAAGCAGGAATGTCAAGGAAACAGCAGTCACCCTCTCGCTTCTGAAGCCAGCGTATTGTATTAATGAGGATGAAGCGTAATCGATCACATCATAGAGAACTGGGGCTCACCCCAGAGGCTGCAGAGACCTGGCATTTTATCAAGCTTCCACAAACAGAGCAAGCAAACAGAGCCTCTCAATCAGAGGCTGATGACAAAGCAGCAAAACTGTCTTCTGATTGGCTGAGGGGAGCTCCAGTAAGAAAAGACAAGTGTTCTCTTCTGTTGACTGTTAGAGAAGGAGGAGGAGAAGGGGTCTGCAGGGTGCTGACAGCATTCCACTCCTTGACCACTGGATTTCCTGCAATTTTTTCTCGCTGTTTCTATTTTTGTCCATCATGGAACTGCATCTCACCTCTTTCTCTTTTCATCTCCTTCTTTCACCCATGTTCACATATAGACTCCACAAATATTCAAAAACAATTCATGTATTACAGTTTCACACACACATACACTGTAAAACTTAGGTGTTTGCTAAATTAAACTAAGGCAACAGTTTGCATAACTGGAATTTTTAAAATTAATTCACTTGAATTTGATTTCTTAAGATTATTAACTTAAATAAAATCTTACTGCTAATAGTTCCCTTTATTTATATTGTTAATTATACTGTAAATGATTTTTATTATTATAATTAATATTATGTTTGATCAGTGAGAAAGTGCTTGCGGTGTTAAACTAATGACAACATTTGAGACAAAAACATTCATAAAATACCTTAAAATGACAAACACAGACCTCCAAATGGTAAATGAAACAAGGGTAAACATCAAATTACTAATAATTTTAAGTAGAAAAACAAACACATCCTGGCATCACAACACAATACTAATATGACACGAAAATCAAATGGCCAAACAATTGCAAATATTAAATATAGCTGCGAGCAGTAATCATCGGGGTTCAAGCACTTTAAGGCCTTAAAGCACATGCGTAAAAAGGTATTGTATTTATATTTTATTATAGAATGTAAGCACTTGGATCGTAGATGGAAAAGACCATTTACAGCCAATACAGGCAAGTTAGTAAGATAAAACATGGGTTTTAAAGGTTTTTTGACAGTTATAGCGCCACCTATTGCGGGATCTCCACCACTGTTTTTGGGTGTCCTCAGAGTGTGCCCCTACATATGCGTTAATTTTGGTGAAAATACCTCATTTCGTTTTGAAGTTATAGACACATATATATATATGAGAGCATAAAAAAAAAGACCCATAAAAGAGACTTTGATTGGATTTTTTTGCCACTTCCTATCAAAATTTTGACATTTGGGCTTTAACATAAAAACAAACACAACCTGGCATCACAACACAATACTAATATGACACCAAAATCAAAGAGTCAGATGGCCAAACAATTGCAAATATTAATTATTCATGTTCCAGTGCACGCTGACAGCAAATGGAACTGAACCGCAAACCATTTTCCCCCTGATATACAACAAGTTGAGTTAAAAATCTGCACTGAGAAGCATTATTTGTGTTCCTACTACAAATACAGCTCTGGAAAAAATTAAGAGACCACTTAACATTGATTTCTGAACTTGGAGTGGTCTCTTAATTTTTTCCAGAGCTGTATATATGTATGCATGCATGTATGCATGCATGTATATATATATATATATATATATAT
>RJVU01016332.1:425032-452447 GCA_003731715.1 Anabarilius grahami | reverse complement strand
CCTCAGTGCAAGACACATGAAGGACAAGACACCATCTTGGAGTCCTTCAGGTGTTTTTTAGCAAACTCCATGAGGGCTTTCATGTGTCTTGCACTGAGGAGAGGGCCACTCTGCCATAAAGCCCTGACTGGTGATGGTTGACTTTCTACAACTTTCTCCCATCTCCCGACTGCATCTCTGGAGCTCAGCCACAGTGATCTTTGGGTTCTTCTTTACCTCTCTCACCAAGGCTCTTCTCCCCCGATAGCTCAGTTTGGCCGGACGGCCAGCTCTAGGAAGGGTTCTGGTTGTCCCAAACGTCTTCCATTTAAGGATTATGGAGGCCACTGTGCTCTTAGGAACCTTAAGTGCAGCAGAATTTTTTTTGTAACCTTGGCCAGATCTGTGCCTTGCTACAATTCTGTCTCTGAGCTCTTCAGGCAGTTCCTTTGACCTCATGATTCTCATTTGCTCTGACATGCACTGTGAGCTGTATATGATACATATACATACACAGTCAAACCAAAAATTATTCAGATATTTTTGATATATTTTTACTAGTGGGTGCAGGACACTATAGTTAATTTATTTAAGTGAGGATAGCAAAATAAAGTAAACTGTGACATATTATACCCAAAATTTCTTCATACAGTGGACTACTAGTAAAACTGATAAAAAATTTGGAACCAAAAATTATTCAGACACTTTGACCTGACCATGTTTTGCTTACGTGTTATCTGACATAATTAAGATTAATTTTTTTCTGACAGTTTACCATTTTTTTTCAAACTGTAGTGAATAAACTGTATTAATGAATGAAATGGTCAAGGTGTCTGAATAAATTTTGGTTTGACTGTATATATACAGTATATAGCTGTAACTTAAGTGTGTGGACATTATTCCTACAAATGTCCCTAAATCTCTCTAACCACCAGTTTGTGACAAATGTGAATGATGAAACATAAAATGAGAGCTTGACATGACAGTATTGAACCAGACTTTTCTTTAGCAGGAGTATCAATACCTCTGCTTTGTGTAATTACATCCCCATGACTGTGGAGAAGCTATAAAACACCAACTCCATCTCGATGTCACTGGGACAAGCAAGGACCTAGGGCACTAGAAGCTTATTTTGCATTGCTAATTATGTTATTGATTCATATTTCCCATGATATCACTCCAGCTACTGAAATAATAAGAAAACCAAGAACAATCAGGGCTTTTCAAGTAATTACATGAAAATGAACTGACGGTGGTGCTGTTAATTAATCATGGCTCTCTCGAGTATAAAACTCTGGCACACATCGCCCCCTGTAGTTGAGAACGCTCATCTACAACATGCCTGCTTTTCTACTCACTGAAAAACACATTATTCTGAGTAAAGATCAAACTAATCTGACAAAATACATTCACCTCTTTAATCTACTCTTACTACTTTAATCAAATGAACCCATGAAGGAGTCCATAGACATCAAAAGAAAACAAGAGCAATCAACATTTTTCTCTCCGTTTCAACTTTATCCACCAAGAAGTATATGAAGAGATCATAATGGCAAATCTATCTTTAAAAAATGAAAGTGAATGAATATTGTTAATAATATGAAATATATGCATCCACAAATAGTTTTAGTAAAATGTATATGCATACTTTAACATGTTGCTTTATATGAAGTAATACTTTAGATCACTACTGATATTTTCAGATTTAATGAAAAAACATTTAATTTTGTCTTTCTCTGATTTATGGATCAGCTGTCAGAGTGATAGATCAGAATAAACAGAATAAATGCCTGTTACTAAAAGCGTAGCTGTTATCCTACCCTTGTAATAAATTGATACTTACCTTTTAATACACCTTTTATTTGAATGGCTGTATAATTGTACGAAGAACCCACTTGCTTTTTTGCGATCGATGATTATGTGCCTTGTTTCCATATTCCACAATTTAATAATCTCTAAAATCTTATATGTCAACATTTGATCATCAAATCAACAGTCATGCTAACAGTCAGCCACTGCTCTTGAGCTTTTTGGGGGGCCTATGGTCAATAAACACAGCAGGGAAGCAAAGAAATAAATGAATAACTAAAGAGTTTAGCCATGTGACCTATACCAGACAGATTAATAATTTATACAAGCTCCCAATGATCAGGAATTTTAAATCCGTTATTATGAATAACAATAAAAACAGCAACAACTTCCAACAGTTTGGGTTAACAAATCATTTTTGTTATTTGTTATCTGCATTAAAATAAGATTCATTACAGCCAAAAATTTAAGGCAAATTCAAGTAAGGTTTTATATACATGACTATTACCTCCAGTCTTGTCTTTAACCTTGATCTCAGCAGGTTTTAGCCACCCCTAGATTTTCTCGCCTCACTTGAGCAGGACGTTTCCTCTCAGAATGATTCTATACTCTATAAAAATCTTTCATATACATCTGGCAATGTATATTTTAATTGTCCATGGACTTGTAAGTATGCTAACAGTCTACTATCTAAATCTGAGGTTCTCATAGATGAATTTAATTGAATTTTGAAGAATTTAACCTAAACCAAACTCTACTTATGATCACATTTAAAAATATATGTAATATGCAAACTTTGTAAAGTAGGTTGTCCTCAATGAAGGGTCTTGGCTGTGAAACCACCTCTATGGCCAGAAATAGAGTGTACTGGAAGTCAGACAAAACACTGAATTCCCAAGGTGTTTTGGGGACCTAGATTCTAGAATAATTTTGAGATAGACTGCAGCATATGGGCTGCGTACATGAGGTGAATGGACTTAATGGAGTTAAAGCTGTTTTAAGTCTCATTATAGCACCAATAACACTGCAACTAAAAATCTGCCATTACAAAAAAAGAGATAGTAATAGAATAGAATAGTAAAATAGTAAATAGTTTACCTTACCATATACAGGAACAAATATATAATATTTTAAAAGATGTGTAAATTGATTCCAAAATAGTAAAAAAATAAAAAATAAATACTTTAAGAAATATATATAGTGGGTACGGAAAGTATTCATTCCCCCTTAAATTTTTCACTCTTTGTTATATTGCAGCCATTTGCTAAAATCATTTAAGTTCATTTTTTTTCCTCATTAATGTACACACAGCACCCCATATTGACAGAAAAACACAGAATTGTTGACATTTTTGCAGATTTATTAAAAAAGAAAAACTGAAATATCACATGGTCCTAAGTATTCAGACCCTTTGCTCAGTATTTAGTAGAAGCACCCTTTTGATCTAATACAGCCATGAGTCTTTTTGGGAAAGATGCAACAAGTTTTTCACACCTGGATTTGGGGATCCTCTGCCATTCCTCCTTGCAGATCCTCTCCAGTTCTGTCAGGTTGGATGGTAAACGTTGGTGGACAGCCATTTTTAGGTCTCTCCAGAGATGCTCAATTGGGTTTAAGTCAGGGCTCTGGCTGGGCCATTCAAGAACAGTCACGGAGTTGTTGTGAAGCCACTCCTTCGTTATTTTAGCTGTGTGCTTAGGGTCATTGTCTTGTTGGAAGGTAAACCTTCGGCCCAGTCTGAGGTCCTGAGCACTCTGGAGAAGGTTTTCGTCCAGGATATCCCTGTACTTGGCCGCATTCATCTTTCCCTCGATTGCAACCAGTCGTCCTGTCCCTGCAGCTGAAAAACACCCCCACAGCATGATGCTGCCACCACCATGCTTCACTGTTGGGACTGTATTGGACAGGTGATGAGCAGTGCCTGGTTTTCTCCACACATACCGCTTAGAATTAAGGCCAAAAAGTTCTATCTTGGTCTCATCAGACCAGAGAATCTTATTTCTCACCATCTTGGAGTCCTTCAGGTGTTTTTTAGCAAACTCCATGCGGGCTTTCATGTGTCTTGCACTGAGGAGAGGCTTCCGTCGGGCCACTCTGCCATAAAGCCCCGACTGGTGATGGTTGACTTTCTACAACTTTCTCCCATCTCCCGACTGCATCTCTAGAGCAGTTAGTTAGGGGGCAGTCGTGGCCTAATGGATAGAGAGTCGTACTTGTAACCCAAAGGTCATGGGTTCGAGTCTCAGGTCCGGCAGGGATTGTCGGTGAGGGGAGTGAATGTCCAGCGCTCTCCCCACCCTCAATACCACGACTGAGGTGAGACCCTTGAGCAAGGCACCGTACCCCCAACTGCTCCCCGGGCGCCGCAGCAATGGCTGCCCACTGCTCCGGGTGTGTGTTCACGGTGTGTGTGTGTGTGTTCACTGCTGTGTGTGTGCACTTGGATGGGTTAAATGCAGAGCACAAATTCCGAGTATGGGTCACCATACTTGGCCACATGTCACTTCACTATCACTATCACTAATCAAACACAGCTGGACTCAAATGAAGGTGTAGAACCATCTCAAGGATGATCAGAAGAAATGGACAGCACCTGAGTTAAATATATGAGTGTCACAGCAAAGGGTCTGAATACTTAGGACCATGTGATATTTCAGTTTTTCTTTTTTAATAAATCTGCAAAAATGTCAACAATTCTGTGTTTTTCTGTCAATATGGGGTGCTGTGTGTACATTAATGAGGAAAAAAAATGAACAAATGATTTTAGCAAATGGCTGCAATATAACAAAGAGTGAAACATTTAAGGGGGTCTGAATACTTTCCGTACCCACTGTATATAGTATGTAGTATGAATTAACAAAATATGTGCAATGTGTAAATTTTAGGAGGATCTATTGACAGAAATGCAATATAATATACATAACTATGCTTTCAGTGGTGTATAAAGACCTTACATAATGAACCATTATGTTTTTATTACCTTAGAATGAGCCATTTCTATCTACATACACCATGGGTCCCCTTACATGTTAAGTCGCCATTTTGCGCCGGCAAGTTCCTACAGTAGCCCTAAATGGACAAACTGCTCTACGGAGTGCGTTTGCTTGACTGGCTACTCTCTTCTGTCTCAGATGACGTCATTTTTGTCCTGTGTTGGCCACCATAGCTTCTCTATATTGCAATTCTCACCGCTAGATGGCGCTAAAACTTACACACTGCACCTTTAACAAAGCAATACATATATTTTTATGGTAATACTATCATAGCAGTGGTTAAAATTATTCACGTTATGAATTATTCAAAGTATTAAAGGGTTAGTTCACCCAAAAAACGAGGTGCGTATCAAACTGCCAGAGTCACGTCAAGTATTGAAGTTTCAAAACACTTATGACATAAAGCCTCGTTTACTGAAATCATGTGATTTTGGCGCTCCAAACCACTGATCCGAAAAAAATGATTCGTAAAGCTTTGAAGCTTCATGAAGCAGTGTTTTGAAATTGCCCATCACTAGATATTGTGGAATAAAGTCACTATTTTGTTATTTTTGGCACACAAAAAGTATTCTAGTCACTTTATAATATAAAAGTTGAACCACTGTAGTCACATGAACTGTTTTAAATATGTTTTTAGTAGCTTTCTGGGCATTGAAAAAGGGAGTGTTATTGATGGCGATGCAGGCCTCACTGAGCCATCGTATTTTATCAAAAATATCTTAATTTGTGTTCAGAAGATAAACAAAGGTCTTACGGGTGTAGAACGACATGAGAGTGAGTAATTAATGACAGAATTTTCATTTTTGGGTGAACTAACCCTTTAATTTAAATGGAAAGAGGCATTGCCTGTAAGATTTGTTACTGTAAGATTTGTTACAGTGGCTAGATTTGTAACTGTAACTTTAACAAAAACAATTACAGCAAATGCTGTTTGGTTACAGTATAGGAATGAAAGTTTAATCCAATCCACATTATGATTTAATACATAAAGGCGAAGCTATTTGCTTTACAGCAGCACAACAACTCTGCAGGGAATACTGTACAGTCCTCAAACATATGAGCAAGGGTAGACTCGGCGACAGCTAAAAATGCCACATTGCAGGCATCAAGGTCATTGGTTTCCCCTGGGATACTTTCTTCTTCTGTGCAAACTCATAGATCTAGATACATCTGACAACAGGGATTACATCATATTTCCATAAAAAAAACAAAAAAACATTCAGCACTCTTTGATTTCAGACTGCATGTTCTGAAATAATATTTAGAGGTTTGAATTCAAAACACCACATCTCCAAAATCTATTTTTGAGATGTTATGAAGATCCATTCTATAGCTCTTTTCAGCTAAATGTCAAACAAGTTCACTTGGAAAGGTAGCCATGAGCAATTCATATTCATCTAATGACAGTGAGGATTCATCTGTTGCTTGGAAACCAAATGACCCATTCAAAAAGCTGCACAGTAGTATAATTCTTTGAAAATATATATGTACAACTTGTACAAAGTGCATTTCCAAAGGTATATCAGAGTATAGGCCTATGATTTGGCATTAGGCGCTAAATTCAAAGATTCTGTTTACACTGATAAATGCAAACTCTTTGGCTTCTATAAAAAGTATTACATAACCCAGTTTTGCACATTAGGCACATTGAAAGTGGATACTCAATTATGCCACTGAGAATATTAGTCACTGTTCAAAACTCTTCAAAATGTCCTACGCAGAGTGAGCTACCCTCTGAAACTAAGTCTTGAACAAAAGAGAACAATTCATTACAAAACAAAAGCAAGTGTGAGAGTCATATCAGCTATGGAGACAGCATGAATTGCATTTATAAACATAATCTCCATAATCCCCTCTCACCTGGCGGAGGATGAAGCTGGTCGATGTCGTACTGCCGTCGGATCTCTTAAGTCGACTGCGCCGTGAGTAAGTGCCTCTGTTCACCTGCAGCAAGAGAACAAGCTATTAATCCATTTCTCTCCTCCTGGCAGAACAGGGGCACCTTCATACACACATACACCCACCACAACACCATCAGAGGGGTCCCAATGGGGTCTGTTCGTTATAAAAGTTACTGTCAGTGTCAAATGCACTGTTAAAGCATTTCAGAGATTCATCATTTGCATTGATCATCATTTTGTGCAGCAGTCTGAAACCTGCAGCTAAATACAGAAAACATGAAGATCTTTGACCTATCCAGGGTGTTATGTGACTAAAAGCTTGACAGATAAGGAGGGTCTATTGAAACAGATGTCAAAGCACGTCACCACAAGGAAGCTGAAATCTGCAGTGCCACATAGACATCAATGCAATGTGTTGAGCAGGCGAAACTGCCCTTCAGTATGGCTGGCCGCAATGCAGTCCTACATCGAACCCCTTCAGGGTAGATCATGTGGTTAAAATATATGGCGGTTTGTTGCTGAACGGATGTTTTCAGTGAATTTGTTGCAAAAGAAACGGTAAAATGCTATGTCCAACTGCTCCGTAAAAAGCACTGATGCTTACAAACTAGGTCAGGTCATGCATCCTTATAGGGAAATCAATGAGAACATGAATTATTTAGCAGCCTAATTAAAGACCAATGGATCAAACTGACATCCATTAATCTTGCGCACATTCAGGATTCGTTTTTAATGAGCCTTTTAACTGTATAATCATCAGCCTGTGTAGGTTAAAGGCATAGTCTACACCAAAATGAAAATTCTCAGTTGCGCACCCATGTGATTTTCTTTATTCCGCAGAACACAAAAGGAGATGTTAGGCAGAATGACGTACTCAGTCACCATTCACTTACATTGTATGAAAAGAAATCCAACTAAAGTGAATGGTGACTGAGGCTAACATTCCCTAACATTTCAAAGTCATTCGGGTATGAAACAACATGAGGGTGAGGAAATGATGACAGATTTTTTTTTCTTCAGGTGTACTGTCCCTATCATTGTAAATAATACTTAGGCTTAAATTAAAAATGTGACTCAGTGTGGAATAATAAGAAAAAGGGAGAAAAGGTAAACATCATTATGACCATCAGTAAAAGATATCAGGATAGCAAAACCTACACAAGACTATAGACATGTACAATTGTAATACCATGTTAATCTTTATTGAAGTACCATGCAACTATAATGCTATCCCATTTGTATCAACACAGTAAGTGTAACAACATCAAGTCATCTATCATAAGTTAATGGAAATATTACAAGGACATTCAGAGGTTTTCTGCTTGTGAGATCCTTTCAGGAAATGTATTGCAAGCACAAACATCTATATAATATATAAAGTACATATATACAGCCTAGTATAGGACTATGATTTGGAATTAAGATGTTAAACTCAAAGACGTTGTTTGCACTGCGGTATTACAGATACGACAAGTTTTGAACATATGAATTATTATTCAAAGATTCAAATGAGTCATTTACAGTGGGTAAAAACATATTGTCACTGTTGGCAGATTTGAAAGAAATACGTGCATTATGGATGAATGCAAAACCGTTGGATTCTGTAAACACAAACACAACAACTATGCAAGTGTATGGTGCAGATTCACAGTGCATCAACACCTTCTCTCGCGTCCCTACCTGAAAAATCGGCTTCTGGACCCCATCGCCTATCCCGTGTCGGGTGTAGATATGCCGGGACATTTCTGCGAGTTCATCGGTCCACGGTGGTGGTTGCCTTTCGGTCCCGGTCCACTGGCTCGGCGGAGGATACTGAACTGTTTGCTCCAGTTTCGCTGTGGTGTCCGCGGTCCGAAGACGAGGGTTGTGTGCGCTCGCGGTGACTGATGCAGTGTCCGCTGTGCAGCGGTAGTGAAGATGCAGCGCGAGCGGTCACCACTAGAGCATCACGAGCTACTGTACAGCTGATCAACAGAGGTCATCAGAAATCATGTATTAAGCAGTGTTGGCAAGATACCCAAAATGTAGCTAAAAGGAAAGCTACCTTGTAAAGAAAGTAGTTAGCTACAAAGCTACACGACAGACTAAATATGAGCTACTTTATCTTTGTTTTATAAAAAATAAATAAATATATGTATTTTTTTTTTAAGTAGTCAGCTGAATTTTGATAAATACATGTGTATTGGTATTATAAAACAATCTCCAAAAGGAGTAACGTTACAAAAGCTATTCCAGTTGTTCACAAGCAGCACGTGCACGTGCAGATGTTTGTTTCCCTTGCTAACATAATAGGATACATTTGCTGGTTTAGTTTCAATGCTTTTTCGAAAAATATTCACTTTATCGGTGCTCATTTTGTTTTCTGTGGTCCAGTCTAAAGTATTCTGTTACTTTTTGTCTAAGCGCCGCGGGAAACTTATTGGAGCGAATGAAGCTGCTCGAAAGGTTCAGTGTCGGACTGAATCGCGAACCGATTTTGCTGACCGATTCATTGAAAAGAACAGACTCATTCGCGAATCGGGCATCGCGAGTCCTACGCAAAAAATTTATTACACATGCAAACTAAAGAATTGAGCGTCCAAGTTTTTGGTAGTTGTCAGACCATTTTGTGAAAAAGTTTATTCAGCAAATTAATTAATAAAAAAAGTTGTGTATGTAAATCAACATCTTCTTTAGATAAAATATCTCAGTTACCAATGATGTAATTTAAAATAAAACAAAAATTCTCAAATTGTTTCTACCCGTGAAATATGATTACTATAAGAAATAAAAAACACAGATGCAAATCAATGTGCTAAGTGAAGGTTATGTAAACATATTAACACAATACAAACACGATAAATTATAAATTGTGTCTAATATTGTTGGCTGTTATCTATTGTTTGTTAAATTCAGTTGTAAAAGATTGTGGGAAGTCAGTGCAACCAAATTCATACCTGTAGTAGCCTATACCTCTCCCAAGCTGTTGTTTCTCAATATATAAATGACAACACTATAAAATGAACGCTAATGTAATGTGTGAGCCATTTTAATAATATTACTGTCTCCTTGGCCTCCTATGTATAGATTCATCAGCATAGATGAAAACCAAGAGAATTACAGAAGGGCATATTTTAACTTGTGTGCTGCATCTACAAAAAGCTGATAAGGAAATGCTAAATTGCATGGGGATCTGTATCATAGCAGTAGCTGCCTTTCCAACAGACCCTATGAGAAAGGATTCACTCATGAGATTGATAATTATCAGCTGTGCATAACTTAGCAAGAAGATTTTGACAAAACATAACCAGATTTGATGCACAAATGTTGTATAATAGAAATGTAACACTCAGCATTTCCAAATCGAGATCTGTTTGGGAGAACGCTGGGAAAGTATCCACAGAAAAGCAACCTTTGAAACAGGTAGTTTTTATTTTCTGAAGACTTTAACAGATCACTTGTGTTACAAAAGGAATTTGAAAAATGAGCAGGCAGGATACAAAGAAATCTTGATGTTACAAAACATTGAGTCCATGACTACAATACAGATTTCTCTCTAAATCTCTTGAAACATACAGGTTTACAAATATACAGCAGCTTCTGAAATAAAGTGTTTTGAATTGGTTTCTATGTTTATTCGGTCTTGTGAAAGAACAAGGCATCTGGTGGTAAATAAATGTTTATAAAGTTAAGGTGCAATACAGACAAAGCCATTTATTTAACATCTAATATACAATATCTTTTTTTTCCTCGAGCAGTTTATGAAAAAAAATAAAGACAATTTTCATCTATATTTTACTACATTAATCCCATTTTAACAAGAATGAAAGCTGTCAATGTGGTAAAGGAATTATACATTTTCCCACTTCAGTTAATGAGAAATGGGTGGGTACATCAGCAAAGCACATTTTTTTTTACATATGTAAGAAGCAAAAAACAATTAATCAATCATTTCCAGCAGAAGAAATCATAGACCAGATGAAAACTATACTGTATGCACTTTTACATGCTTAAATTAAGTCAAACAACAGCGAACACCCACAATGCAAACACAAGCGGTTCTTGCATATTATAAATATCATTATACAGTGAAACATATGGATTGACCATAAAGGGATTGCATTTGTGACCACTGTCAGTTCTAAAGCACAGGTTGCAAAGGAATATTACATCAAAGTCTCTAGCCCATTGCTGCCCCTACTAAATCTGTTCCATAATTCTGGAATCTAACTAACAGCTTGTTGAACCTAAAACTGCCATTTTGATTGTAGGAGTTTATACAAGTGCTCTGAGCATTGGCACATAAATTCATTCCAGATTTGGTGATCCATGTATAATCTTCGTCATACAATTGTCCTCTCTATAACGCATGGTGCCATCGATAAAAAACCCACATTTACTTTTGAAAGGCAAGAATTTTAAGTTTAGGGTCAGTTAACCCAGAAATAAATGGAAAATGGCAACAAATAATCTTACGTCTTAAAGAATTGTCTCTTCGAATGAAGAATAATATCCATGTATGTGCATTTTACCATTTAATCTTAAATTCACATTCAGAAATAAAGACAAATATGCTGGTGATTATCACAAGATGATGAAAATTGTGTTTATGGTTAGTGTGACTCATTCCATCAACTCTGAAAACCTGCCCTAAACTGATTCATGGGTTAATAAGTGGGAGAGAAAAAGAAGTGCTCGCTTCCTTTCGAGTGGATTACATCTCTGTTCTGCGAAGACAAAATGTCAGCGAATCTTTGCATACCTCTTGACATCAATAGAGATGAGAGAGGAAAATACTCTCAAACTCATTTCACCATTTGGAATTTGCATTGGATTTTACGGCTGTGGAGTCGGACCTGTCGTACAGCCTTACAGAAGGGGTTGCTGGTAGAAGGCCGCTTGTTGCTGATGGGGTGCGGATTGGGCTGGAGCTGACATCTGATAGGATGTTGGAGGCATACCAGGATTAGCGTTCTGATAAGCAGACATGTCCATAGCCACGCCCATCTGTGGCGGGTAAGGGGCGGGAGCTTGGTTCACATATGGTGCATTCATGGGGCCGCTGCAAGAAATAAACAATTTGCAGTTACGCAAGGCAGTTTTCCCAACACCACTATCAGAATGAAACATTTTAAACAAAAGTATATAAAGAGAAAGTATTATTATGAGTATTAGACCCTTCTCCTGTGGTTTTTGAAATTAAAGCTCTGTGGGATAATATTGCAAACTGTTATGAAAGTTTTTTTTAAAGCATTTCTCAGTAACTGAATAGACACATACAGATTAGTGGTCAACTGATATGGATTTTTTGATTGTCTATATATAAGTAGACCAGGCAAAAGTTGTTTGAGATTTAGAGGGAGGCTAGCAGGACACCTTTATATTACCTGATGTAAGGAGGTTGTGCTTGTTGGCTGGTGGCCGCTGAATTGACTGAAGGAGGAAGAGAGCAGAGAGGGCCAGCTTGGTCTGTAAGACTATAGCCCTGTGGAACACCAGAGGACATGTAGGCTCCAGATGGCTGATAACCCTGAGAGACAAAAAAATCAATACATTAAGTCGTAATAATACGATAGAAGAAAAAACCCCAGAAATGTTATGTCAAGAGAATATCATGGACTGAACTGCCACTAATTTTACATTTAGATAGCTGGACCAACCTGCATAGTGAGAGGAGTAGGGGCTCCTGGGTAAGTGCCTTGGAGAGTCTGCATTTTGGAGTATGCATTGTAAAGTGGAGCCTCATTCATTAGCTGGTTATACAGCTCCAGAGCCTCCAGCACCTTCACATTCAGCTCGGACAACTCTGAGTGCTTCCTGCGGGAATGAGAGAGATGTTCTTTCTCATTTGCCAAGTCTGGGAAAACAGGCAGCTTGCTTTGGGGAAAATTTTGATTTCAACAAACCTGTCGATCTCTTCTAGTTTCTCATCAATCAGTGGGTTCATCTTTTCACAAGCATCTAGAAGATGAAGAGAACAAAAGATTAACACCCTGGAATTGGGTTGATCATTTACTGTCGAAACTCGTGTACAATGTCACAAATGACAAAAGTGACAAAACACTTTGAGGTTTATGTCTGAGGTAATTGTACCAGTGTTAGTTTACACAGATCACAATCCCCTGACTTTCTTATCTCGAATGTATAATTCTAATCAACGCCTAATGAGCTAGTCCCTCTTAGTACAAGAGTATAATTTAGAAATGTATCATAAGAAGGGATCAGAAAACGTAATAGCTGATGCATTGTCCTATGTCCTGACAATTGTTCTATGAATACCTGTTGAAGAATGTATGTTTTTGTTCAATTATTACAAATTACAGTGGTATTTGTAATTTATTGGTGGATGCATTATGTCCCAGGTCATATATTTATTTAATGTTGTTAATTTTTATTGCGAATGTTTTTGTTGTTTTGTATTTTTCCAGCTGGCTAACAGCCTGCTGGGAAATGTAGTTTTTCTGCCTGTTTTCCTGTGCTCCTCCATATCCTCTCATAGGAGTGTGATTGGTGCCAGCTGTTCCTCATCAGTGATTGTGGAGAGGAGCCTGTATTTAAGCAGAAGAAAGTGGCTGTTCAGAGAGAGACTTTCTCCAGAGAGTGTGACCTGTCAGCTGTCCCAGACATTGTGCTGTAGAGTTGAGTGTGTGCAATGAGCTATATTGTTTTAAGAAAACCTGTTGCTCCTGCTGTGGTGGCAGCCAAAGTTGATGTGTTGTAGCCTAATTCCTTATTTACACTGCACTTCCGGCTACCGGAGCTGATCCGCAGCCACTCTAGTCAATGCTTTGTTTTTACACCAGCCTTGAGCCCTGAGAAGACTCCTGCTCATATTTCACATCACCAGGAGGCCAGAAATTGACAAGAGATTCGAAGTTGAAAAACTTGAAAGAATTTTGTCCTTGTCGTCCATAACTGGACTTTTAAGTGTATTAACTTCGTCTGTAGGCTACAGCAAAATAAAGTATGGCATAGCAATAAACACAATTAAACCGGACAAAATATAACCATTTAGCCATTAAAAACACGAAAAATCAAGGAAAACAACGTCGGACAGTCAAATCTAGTGCTCTCGCGAATCCAGCTGCTTCGCTTCGGAAATGCTTCTGGTGTGAGTTGACACCACGTACAGGATGGAACAAAACCTCGCCGGAGCCTTAATGCGCCACAGACGCGTGCAGTGTAAATAAGGGGTTACTGTTATTGATTGTAGAAGCAGTAGGGAGGTGGCACATTTTCTTTGCTAAACTATTTTCTCCTGCGTTGGGTTAGTAAGGGAGAGAGGAAAGTTTTGTTGTTTATTTGATTCTTTTGATAGGTTATTTAGACTCTTTCTTTAAAAGGTAGTTTACCTTTATTTTGTTATTTTGACCTTATCTCCTCCTGAAACCTGAAGCTTCTTTGTACTTGTTTCTTTTGAAATTATTGTTACTACCATTATCAGCATTTTTATCATTATTCACCTGAAAAAAGACCTTGTAAATAAACCCTTGAAAAGATTTCATTTGTGTGGTGAGTGCGGGGGCAACCGATAGAGCCATCTCTCTTACGTTCTTGCTCTTTTGTTCTCATTGATACGTTTGTGATATGCTACTCCCCTAGACACAAGGAGAAGTAACAGTGTGTCATTGTGATACGACAGATGTAAAATGATGGATAACAGTCAAGTTTAGTGGCTTTTTTATAAAAAAAGATTCTGACCAATCCGAATTAAGCACTCTAGAGATGCATGTAATGATTTGATATAAAAATGGGCCACTTTTCACGATTCTGGGGTTCTCAGAAGCAGATGTCGTCACAGTTGGGTAAACTTCTATAGCGGTGAATGGAAAGTACAAAAAAATATAATTTTTAATATAACCCGATAGAAAGAGAGAAAAAAAAATCCACAATAGTTTTTTCTATGACTTTACATAAGAGGAAAAAAATATCCAGAGACTGATTATGTTGTCCAGAAAGATGGCAAATTTGCAATCACCTCCCACCTTTTCTGAAATTTAATGTGCAAGTAATATAACACAAAGTAGTGTTAGAAATGTACATTTAAAATATATATATAATTATATATATAACTATATATAAATAATTTATATATTGAGAGAGAGAGAGATTTATGATGTTAGTCACAATGCCATACATATTCAATTGTTTCTTTTATGGATTACTACAGTATTTTATTAAATGATATATCCATGAACATAATTTTTTTTAAAGTTCATGTGCCCTCGTAATCTTTAAACAAAATAACCCTCCCTCTTGCAGCGACATCTCTTCTCTTCTCTGATAACGTGTTTACTGGTACTAGGAAACCTGACGCTCACATGAGATCACAGCAACAGCAAACCACACAAATCCCGAGGGACAAAATCAAGTCCCATCCTGCATTTTTTCTTGTTCAACAAGCCGTTTCACACGGATATACATCACAATAGGGAAGATATAATAGGGACGTTACATGGCGACTTTAATTCAACTGTGGAAACCAGTCATCAAAGTTTGTGAAAAGGGTTCATTACATATATATGGTCATATTTTGATTGTACCGCCCACCCCTACACCTAAATGCAATTGTGATCTGCAGAAAAGACATTAAAGACATCCTGGTACCTTCTAATGTGATTAGCTCTTGGCTGTCAGGTGAGGCATCTGCAGGGTCTGTGTTCTGAAGAAGGTAGAGAGTTTTGTCCATCTTCTCCTGTAGAGAACAACAATCAAGATAATAAACCAAAAGAACTTCACCATGTCAATTTCTTCTGGACACTTTTCTAGATTAGTGATGAGGTGTGGCTGAGTCACCCAAAGATCATTCAGCACTCACCTCATCTATATACACAGGCTCAGGTTCAGCTTTGATTTCAATGATGGGCTCCTCCGGGACTACTGTCTTCTCTACATACATCACTACAGTAAAGAGAATTCATGAGATTTGTTAGTGAAATAGGAGTAGAAAAACAAATTATCATTTCGGCACAAAAATCCAGATCATAAAGTGTATTACCAGGGTCTGGTTCAGCATTCAGGTTGGTGGTGACAAAGTTTGAAGGGAAGAGGCCTACTCCTCTATGATTCTCTCCTTTCCACCAGTTTGGATCACTGTTGGATAATAGCAACGTTATAATTCAATAATAGACAACCAATATGGGCTATTGGGAAATTTAAAGACAGCATAAACAATTAAATTAAATACACTGCCCTCCAAAAGTTTGGAAATGCCCTAGAAAAGAGGGGTTTTGGACAATATATGCATGAATCCTTTTTATTTTGTGATAATTTTGCACTGATAAGGGACAACACAAACCACTAAAACATATTTTCGATTCATCAAAATATCCACCATTAGCAGCTATCTGACCTAAACTGGGTTCTAATTGGTTCATTGTATTCTAAACTTAATTGGCAATCAAAAAAAAATATTTTACAAACCTGGGCCAAGTTTAAACCAGTAACCAGGCATCACAACTGGCAAAGGGGCATCTCTGACTTTGACATGTATATATTGCTATTATTATGTAATCAAAATGAAAATTATTATTGCTGGTCTTCAATGATAATGTAAAGTTACTTTAATGTATTTGCACCAAAAAATTATAAGAATTTATGCTGATATCATCCAAAACCACACTTTGCCAGGGGTGTTTCCAAACTTTTGGAGGGCAGTGTATATCTTTTAATTAAATTCATTTTTTTTAATTTAATGAAAAAATACACAATATTTATTCAACACTAATTAAAATAATGCCCTTGAAAAAATCGTATACCTGTCATCTAGAATGAGCACAAGCTCTCCAGCCTTAAAAGTGAGTTCATTGTCCTCAGCCGCTTCAAAATCATAGAGTGCGCGCACTTTACGTGACTCTTTCCCTCCATTGGTGTTGTAGGGTGGATCAGCTATCATGGTGAGGGGTCGTGTCTCTGCCTGCTGTTTCTGCTCCTGTAAAGACAGCTCAATGGCTGCACAGAACAAAATACAAACACTCATTATCTCGGTAAAGAAGACTATGGTTTGACTCCACAGTTACAAGGCCAAATAATTTATGATGCTTTGGCAGGGCCCCAAAATCATTTGTCAGATGAGACTAATGATTTTGAAATAATATCAAAAAAATATATGAAATTATGAACAACCTTCCTTACCTTTGGCCAGATCATCATCATCAGCAATTCTGCTTGTGGCAGGAGTGCTAATGGGTTTTGTGCTGGAGCTCTGCAAGTATAGATCACATGATAACACATCAGCACTGATTTGCAAAAATTTACTTAAAAAAAAACAAACAAAAAAAAAAACAACAAAGTACATATTATATCCATATACACTACCATTCAAAAGTTTGGTGTCGGTAAGATTTTTTAATGTTTCTGAAAGAAGTCTCTTATGCTCACCATGGTTGCATTTATTTAATCAAAAATACAGTGAAAACACTAATACTGAAAAATATAATTACAAATCAAATAATTTAGTTCTATTTGAATATATTTTAAAATGTAAATTTATTCCTGTGATGGCAAAGCTGAATTTTCAGCATCATTACTCCAGTCTTCAGTATCACATGATCTTTCAGAAATCATTCTAATATGCTGATTTAGTGCTCAAGAAATATTTCTTATTATCAGTTGAAAACAGTTCTGCTTAATTAATTATTCAACATAATTGTTTTCAGGATTCTTTGAAGAACAGAACATTAAAAAGAACAGCATTCATTTGAAATAGAAATCTTTATTAACACTGTAAATGTCTTTACTGTCAATTTAATGCATCATTGCTGAATAAAAGATTTAATTTCTTTAAAAATAAAAAAAAATAAAAAACCTTATTGAACCCAAACTTTTGAATATTAGTGTATAAAAATATATATAATTTAATTATATTGTATATATTGCACAACAGCTGTACAGTATATGAACACACAGAACTATAACACCATCTGTAGATGTACTACAGTAAATACCAAAGAAAAAAATAGTAGCAAAAACACTGATACTGATCAGATAAGGTTAATTAATGACTCCGTCACAACCCATTTACATAAGTAGGTTTTTGAGATAACATGTATATGATGACCTTTGAGTGACACAGTAAAGTCTTGTGACCTATTTTAACTAGTCGACACTTATTAACAGATACAGAACAGTTCACATGCACTAGTCCTGTAGTCTAACATATTGGTCAACTACACAATAAATGAAGGAGGAAGAGAACAAAGAAGAATTGACATCTCAGAGTGCTGTGAGGTCACTACGGCAAATATGTAGCAGGAAATTCCATTCTAGCCTCTTGGTTCTCTTGTCTCCAGTTTACGCTCATGCTTTAGCATTCCAGACGCACTTGGCTGAATTATACAAATAGCTAAAGTGTTAACAGATATGTCATGTGAGAAACAGTGGTCATGTTTAGTCACATGGCTGGTAGTTGACATTAAGTTGCAAAGTTACTTAAAGTTAGTAGAATGTCTAAAGTGGACCAACGAAATAAAGTGTTACCCCCAAGTATTCCTACTATTAACTTATTCCATGATCCTGTTGGATCTCACTGTGATGTCAGCTGTTCATAAACACAGATGCTGATGAACCGACAGCAGCCGCTGGTATTTGGCCTAGATAAATGACCCTGTAACTTGGCTGAGTTTAAATTCAAAGTGACTTTTTTACATCCCAGATCTGCTAAGTTCATTAGTTATTCAGTTTGTTTTTCTGTACTGTAAGGTCACAGAAATCTGTGACAGATGTATCTGTGTCTCCATGTTGTCATGCCATGTATGCAATTTAGGTCATTACAATGTTGTTTTGAAGTTTCTGTGGCTGATATAGTCAGATTTATGCATCTTAAAATGTAGGAAAATATTTTTACAAGTGTATATTTGTTATTGTTGGTAATAATTATTAAATTATATAACTGTATATCATACCTAAAGCACTGATACACTACAGTTCAAAAGGTTGGGATCAGTAATCAGGATAAGTTAATTTGGAAAGAAACTAATAATTTTATTCAGCAAGGACACATTAAATTGATCAAATGTGACAGTAAAGACTTTTATAATGTTACAAAAGAATTCTATTTCAAGTAAATGCAGTTCTATTCATCAAAGAATCCTGGAAAAAGTGTATTACAGTAATGGCTGCTGAAAATTCAGCTTTGCCACGACAGAAATACATTGAACTAGAAAACAGTTATTTTAAATTGTGATAATATTTCACTAATATACATTTGCCAATCTAAATAACTACTGACAGTGTGGGCAAAACCTGAAATTATTTTGTACAGCTGATTTACTTTTCTTGTGTTTTTCTTGTGAGCTTTTCTTTACTTTTTAACTCTCTTTTGTTTTGTTCAATCTTAGAAAAAGAGCACAAGCTTTTAAAGATAAATTAAAATTATAATAACATAAATGGCCCTAGTCAATTATCAATAGTCAAGAACCAGCTCTGAATGAGAGATGCATTATAAATTATACATGGCTGTGTCTGAAATCGCATACTCTCGAGTAGGTACGTATTTTGAATAATTACTTACTTTGTGAGCACCAAAAAAAGTATGTTCTATATAGTATGAATGTGTGTAATATGAATGTAATTCGGACATACTACATTCGCCATGTTGTCATTATCATGTGACCTACCAGCACCAGTTGCGTCACTTCACTGCCATTCATAAATCCTCTCCAGTGGCCTCATGGGATAGTAAAGTTTGTGTTGAAATTGTATATATATATATACTTCAGTATCTCGCACAATAGTAGGTCATCAGAGTACTTTTTGCCTACACTTCTATGAGTTTTGTGAATTCAGACATACTTTTTTGTCACATTATGTTTTTCACCTACTATATAGTCTAATGAGAGTTAGTTGACATGTAGTTGCAAATTTACTTATAGTTAGTAGAATGTCTATAGTGGACCATCAAAATAAAGTGTAACCTACCTGGGTGTTTGCGGTAGGAAAGGTCACTCCTTCTTCTTTGAGGGACTTGATGGTGGCACTGATGAGACTCAGTTGCGGGTCTTTCTGGAATTCTTCGGCCCACTCCACCATCAGGGCCTTCAGTTTCTCACTAACCTTTGGGTGCACCTGAGGAGAAGAGGATGAGGATGGTAACCATTATCAACATTTATTGTACTCTGAAACCGTGATTTGCCTTAATGTATATAATTACACTAATATATATACAGCAAGCTGAAGTTCCTTACCTTGTTCAACACACTACGAACTTCACTGGCAAACTCCCGCGAGCAGATTTCTAGGTGAAAGATTTTTCCACTGTTTGAAACGCAGGCACCTAGCAACTAAACAGGGGAATTACAGCAATATTTCAACAGCCATTATTTGCTTAAAATACAGATTTGCCAATTTGTGAACAGGTTTGATTGATTCATTGAAATGTTCTATACAAATAGTGATTGCACACATGTAACATTTCTATAACTATTTATACTTCAAATATGTCTAAATGAAATTTGACATCACAATAAAGATTAATAAATATTATTGTTGTTATTTTTGCATACTTGTAACATTTCTATAACTGTTTATACTATAAATGTGTAAATGAAATGACATCATAATGAAGATTTATTTTTTATTTTTGCACAATTTTTAAATTTCTATAACCGTTTATACTTTAAATATGTGTAAATGAAATGTGACATCATAATAAAGATTAATAATAATAACTATTATTACTGCACACTTGTAACACTTTATAACCGTTTGTATTTTAAATATGTGTGAGTGAAATGTCACATCATAAAGATTATTAAAGTGCCCCTATTATGTTTTTTTCAAATATTACCTTTCATGAAGTGAGTAATATAGCACTGTAGCTGGATCGTGTTGTGTACATATAGAAAAGACAGTGTTTTCTGCTCTGCAAAAGCAAATTCTCTTTGTAGACACTTCCAAAGTATGAGGATGTGGCAAGTCAGTGGTTAAAATGACCACAGTGACAAAACAGCAGTATAACCTTTTGACGATTGCTTCTCAAATCTCTGTGAGGCCTAAATGGGATTTACAAAAAATGCTTAACCATTAAAGATGGGACAGTACCCACTTTATTTGGACCAACTTGCTCCTCAGAATCATAACCTGTAAGTATGATCAATTACTGATGTACATATTTTCTACCGGGTGTTCAAAATACGTAGTTTTGTGTTTTATATTGTGTAGGTCTTAGGCTAATCGACATCATTACGTCTTACTGAAATAGTTCAGTTAATCAGCAGTGGGTCCATTATTACCTAAAATTGTGTCCATTAATGCAGATTGTCTGTTGTTCTTCCTACTTTCAATAATGATAAAGGATGGAGCAAGATTTTGTTAAATCAGTCATTCACATGCTGATTGGTTGACTCCATGCAGCATTTTATTTCAACCACCATTTTAAAAGTCTGTTGCGGTGCGTGCAGTAAGAGTTCTTGCTATTCGAATCAACAATGAAGTATGACTGATGGACCGAAGGCGAGGTTCAGCCTTTTTTAAGCTTATATGCAGAGGATGAAATCCAGCGAGAACTGGAAAGTCACGCGCAGTCCTACGTCACTTGCCTAATCTTCACGGTACTTTAGACTGCAAATGGAAGCACAGACAGCAACAGCTCTGGGGGAAACATTTCCTGGGACAAATTGTTCTGGGTAATTTCGGTGTAAAAGTGGCTTATTGAAAAAGTGTTTTTTGATATTTGATGCATGTAAACCTGTTGTAGGAGACTTCCAAAACAAAATTAGGAATCTTTAAAATAGCATAATGGGGGCATTTTATAATAACAATGATAATAATTATTATTATTATTATTAAGACATTCAACAACCCAAAACAAAAAACAAACAAAGAGCATATCAACCCATTCCATTCCTTTTTAATACCCATGTAATACACTTTTGTAAAGAAATATCCAGATGAGGAAGAATTAGAGAAGATATCTAAAAATAGTGTGAGAATTCTTTGTAGACTAAAGCGCTGTGGAGTTTTTAAAGCTTTTATAGCTTTTGTTTCTTCTATCCCAATTTAGTGTACAGTGACTATACGAATAACATTCATAGATTAACTATCACTAGAATATAAACACTGTGACAATCCATATGATTGTTTTCTGGGCAGTAGAAACCCTTGTGCCTCTGTTTTGCTACAAGGAAGTGAAGATGAAGAGCCTCACCGTTAACGCTTGCATAGCGACATGAGGGACCTTGTGGTTCACTCGCTTCATGACAGACTTGAGACAGTCCTTTGCACTATAAAAGAATAAGAGTGAAAACGACAAATTGGGGCATGATGATATTTATATCAGGGAGAAAAAATAAATAAATTAAATAATAAAAATACATCAAACAAAATGTTCCTATATAAGAAGAACAATAATGCATACAAGCAACATTCATGTTACTAATTGTTACTAAGATAAACATAAAAAAAAAAAAAAACATAGTTATTCAAATCATGTTTGTATGATGATATTTCAGCTCACCCATTCGGAGTTGTCCCAACCCGGTCACAGATATCCATAATGAGGCCCCAGTCCTCTGCTGTGTTATTTTCACTAGTTGCTTTCTCTGAAAATGCAAAGGAGCATCCAAATGACTCAATGAAAGGTGTCATTACTGAGCCATATCAAAGGGAGTCAAAGTCTCTGCCTCTACATGTCTAAACGTCCTTTCATTTACATAAAGGCAGTAAACCCAGAAAATGCACAAACACAATACTAAATCAAACAATTTGTAAAATGTATATATATAATAATTAATTTAATTAATTAAAAATAAAAAATAAGTTAAAATAAGTGAATATTATTAATTTTACATGCTAGGATGGGCAAGTGTTTGTTAAGTAGTTAGTAAGGAGTATCATGTGCATCCCATTAAACAGACAAGGCAGCCTGTTTTGCCTGTTATTTTACATATCCAGCTTGTCACAACAGGCACAACCGTTTCTGTCACTATCCACTAGTATAAATTATTTGTCCCCTCCTTCAAGAGCAAAAAAACAGGTCACATTTCAATGACTAACTCTTAAAGGAAAAATACTCAAGTGCATTAAACTCCTCCATAGAGGAACATGCAGTGTCAGAAATTCATTCACACTGAGCTCTCAAAGGACAAAGCTATGAAAATAAAACCAATGTACATGTATGCTACTGGGTTCCTACACTTTTTGACAAATGAACACCACTGAACATGATGACATTCATGCTTACTGGAAATAGACTTTGAAAAATTAAACTTTTTTAATCTAGAAAATGTAATGAGCAAAGCATCTTGATTTTATTATTAATAATACTTCATATAAGCAAAATAATATACAATTTCCTGCTATATTTACATTTTTATATCACATTATGTCTTATTCATTATATATTGTATTATTAACAGATAGAATCACATATAAATATAAAGGGATATATATAGGAAATATAAGACAGCTCAAGTATCCTTTTGACATATAGTATTTAAACTGAATAACTGAAATGTTAAATGTTCATCTAAAAAGTTCCAGAAATTGATTTTAAAGATGCAGTCAACCATATTATTTACGTTTAAAATCTTTAATAATCATATCCTGATATATAAGATATAAACTATCAGAGCAATAGAAGAAATAAACAAAACGGATCTTGAGGATAAGACAGCAAACATCGCGCTGTATCGGCCCTGTTGACTTGTCAAGATCACAACACTTCGACAAAAACAACAGTCAAACTCACCCACATCTTGATCGAACGGATTTTGGCCAAATAAAGGCATTTTGCGACCTTTTCCAAACTATTAAAGAAGAAATTCGAGCGTATTATCTACGTAGATCGATGATTTCTCCTTCTCTCATCCATTAAATTGCGTTCACTTCCACCAGTTGCTCTTCCGTAAACTTAGTAAGCAAACGCAATGCCTGTCAGAAATCGCATACGTGTCATAACGTGTCAAATCATTCTAGATTTTAAACTATATTCAGAATTCATATTCATACTACAAAATTAACTTATCAAATTATTATTATTATTTATAAATCTTCTTTTTTTCTGACAGGCATTATAATTGAGTCCTTTTAAAGGCAAGTGCGTTCTGAACTCGAGCCCGCACTGCCATCTAGCGACTGGAATAGATGTCTGTGAGCTCTCTGTAATCCAAAATTTAACTCAGATATTATAATTAGTATCATATTTATTATTATCATTAATAATTTTTGTTGTTGTTTTAAATGTGCGTCAATAAAGCGAAACCAAACTGTAACTATGTAATACACAAAGCATAATTTACACTCTGTCCTCGCCAGGGGGCGCTCCATTCATAAGCACCTTCTATACATGTCAGCAAGGCCACACGCCTTTATTCACCGGGACCATTTGGATGATCCAGTTTTTCTAATGATAGTTCAGTCATGTCGGCACCTGCCATGGGGACCAGCAAAACAGCGCACAGTGACTCCAGTAACAAGAGGAAAAAGGGACCCGGCACGCTGGCCGTCGCTTATCTGGTCATTTACAACGTGGTTATGACAGCAGGGTATGAGGAATATTAAATGCGCTTCCGTGCTCTTCTTGCTCGAGCGTGTGACAGTAAGAATGAATGGTTAGATTTCAGACAGCGTGCCATTAGTGTTTGACAGAATCGCGGTTACCTCCCCTTTGAGTTTATATGGCATGCTTTAGCACCGTTTGATTTGAAATTGAAATATGTAGAAATTATTCTGTTTAAACATTATTCAATTTTTGGCAACGTTAAGCCTATTAACGCCTATTTAACACGCCATTGAGTCTTCAGGGCTGCACTGTTGTTGTTTTTCAGTCGCTGGTCTGGTCATGTATGGAAGTACGAGTGAATTTACTGTATTTGTTACTTTACATGTAGCAACACAGTTCAGGAGTCATCAGTTGATACAATGAACTGAAATGCACCTTACCCTTTGTATGTAAACCCGAAACTGTTGCACAATGAACGAATCGATTTGCTAGGACCAATTTCTGAATCACTCGTCTGGATTTTGAGATGGGGTGACATGTTGAAACCATAAACAAATATTTGAAACATTTTATATAGATGATATAATCAGTATGTTCATAACATAAATGTGATAAACAATCTATTTTACTGCAAATGTGAAATGTCGAAAGCGAGTACTTAAACACCGGGTTTTCATTTATCTGAACGAACGATTCGTTAAATCACTTGATTCGTTAAATCAGTTTATTATTTTTAGAGACTGCACTCATACGCACAGAGTGATTAAATATTTGTCAGCTGAGCATAATTAGTAAAAATATCACCATGGAAGACTCCATGACTTTTAAGACTTTTATGTCCTCCTATTTTCCACGCCTGGAAATGACGAACCGTTCTTCTGTAATGGTTCTTTTTAATCGAATCGTTTGCGAATCACTCGACTGTATAGGAAGAACCACAGAGTGTTCGAACGAAGTGATTCACTCAAATTAATCGAACTTCCCAAGGCGGTTGCATCAGCAGTAACCAAACCTGGTTTTCTACTTTTTTTGCAATGTATGTTTTGAGTCCAGAATTCACTCAGTAATAGTTTGATGGTGCATTTCAGTCAATTCTTATCAGTTAGAGACCATTTCATGATATCTCAAATGGACTAACTATATTATATAAACTTTGTCCTGTAATGCATTTTGTGCATTTATTATTTTCAATCTGAAATGCAATTTCAATCCAGTCCTGTGTGTTATGCTGTTTCATTTATTAGCTTTGCCTCACTTAAGTCAATCTGATTTTTGGTGATATTCAGATAATGATGTGATGTGCTCCTGCTAGTATTATGGTTTTTATACTTTATCATTTATATCAAGAGCTGCACATTTTTGATTGTGACAGATATGGTATAAAAGAAGGGAAAACCAGAACATATTATATATTCTACATCAATGCATGTATATATCAATAAATATGCTGGATGTATTTGAATGAGACTGTTACATGCCACTACTGGCCACTAACTGCTTTGTTGTTGAGATTTGCATGCAGTCCCACGTTTGTGTGCATTGCGGAAATGTCCTCCTTTCTCAAAGCAAGGACAAGTGGCACAACAGAGTTACTCTATGAATCTTTTCCTATCTAGATGGCTGGTGATTGCAGTTGGTCTTGTTCGAGCATACCTTGCCAGAGGAAGTTACCATGGTCTTTATTACTCCATAGAGAAGCCCTTAAAATTCTTTCAGACTGGTGCACTCCTTGAGGTGAGTTGTATGGGAGCTATATTCATTTACATTCATTCATAATTATGAATTTAGCTCTATTTTTTGTTTGCAAATGTAAAAATTGTATAAAAATATTAATTAATGTATTTATTTATTGTAAGTTACTTTGTTTAAAAGTATTAATACTTCAGCAAGGATGCATTAAAGGTATAGTTCACCCAAAAATGAAAATTCTGTCATCTTTTACTCACCCTCAAGTTGTTTCAAACCTGTTTGAATTTCTTTCTTCTGCTGAACACACGAGAAGATATTTTGAAGAATGTCGGTAACCAAACAGTTGATGGGCCCCACTGACTTCCATAGTATTTTTTCCACTGTTTGTTTACCCATATTCTTCAAAATATCTTGTTTTGTGTTCAGCAGAAGAAAGAAATTCACACAGGTTTGGAAGTAAAAGATGACAGAATTTTGGGGTGAACTATCCCTTTAAATAAAAAAGTGACAGTTAAGGCATTTACATCATGTGACACTGAAAACTGGAGTAATGGCTACTGAAAATTCAGCTTTAATAAATTTAATTTACATTTTTAAATGGTAATAATCTCTCACAATATTACTGTTTTAAATAAATGCAGCCTTGGTGAGCATAAGAGATGTCTTTCAAAAACTTTCAAAAAATCTTATAGACCCCTAACTTTTTTGTTTTAGACCAAATCCAATCCAGAATTTTGTCTAATTTCACATTATGTAAATATATGCAATTCTCCCACCCTGCAGAGTTGTTTTATCTGATTATTCTTTATGCTAAAAATGATATTTCCTAGAGGCTGAGTGCACCTTATAATCTTTGTTCTCTGCTCTCTTCACAGATATTGCATTGTGCCGTGGGTAAGTGCACCAGCTACTAATAACAGTCTCTTATTAATTTATACTATAAATATACACTCACCGCAGTATATAGATCAGATTGTCTATACAAGGGAAGCTTTTTTTAACCCAGCAGTGCCATCGCCAGCAAGGCTGCTGCTTTCTCTGCCAGTCGGACAGTGATAATGTGATAAAGAGACTCACTGCACCCGTGGAGGGTAGAGTTCACAGTCCACACCTCATTATCTGGGACTTAAAGCTTAATGTGACCTTTCCCAGTGCAAACAACCAGTCCTGCAGCATTCTGTCATATCATAACCGTCCCTACTCTTAAATGATTTTATTATAATGATTCATTTCCATCTTATTATGTCTCTCTCAGTGTGTAGTATAATGGTTTCTATTCTTTCTTACTTTGATTAGACCCACACTGCAAAAAACACAAATGATTAATCTCTTTACTTAACATTCTAAATTTTGTGAAGGAATTGTTCCCTCCTCGGTGGTCCTGACTGGGTTTCAAGTGTTATCACGGGTGTTCCTTACCTGGGCAGTGACGCACAGCGTTAGAGAAGTAAGTTTGTTTAACTTGTATGTGTTAGTTATTTTAAAATGATTTATACACTATTATTGTATTTACTCGTATTTTAAATTGCTATTTTTTATATTTTCAGTTTAAGTTTTAATAATTTTGTAAATTTGTGCTTTTGTGATTTTTATTTTTTGTTTTTATATTTCTATTTATCTTTAGT
>RJVU01016332.1:413697-424993 GCA_003731715.1 Anabarilius grahami | reverse complement strand
TATATATATATATATATATCCTATTTCAGCTTAAATTTAATGAATGAAAAGTTTTAGTTAACAATAACACAGATGTGTTACTAGTTCAGGTGACTTATGGTCTAATGGTCTATTATGATTAATTATGATAATATGATGATGTCAAGTCTAATTAGTATTCCCATGATTAAGAAAAACCTGGTTATGAAAATTCAGTATCAAGTAATCATCTTCCATAAATATCTCAAATAACTCTTTATTATTATTATCATTAATGTTCCTTTTGCCATAATGAGCAATATTTCCATGTTTGTCTCATTGGCTCTACTGCCATCTAATGGATCTAATGGATTTCAACAGCTGTTTTAATATTTTAGTGTTAAGTAGAATTTTAGTGTCAAGAAAAGAATGTTATTTAATTGTATTCACCTTTAAAGTTCTTTGTAACTAAGAATCAGGTTTTGATTGTCTATCCCAGAGAAAGACGTCTGAGCTGAAGTTTATAGGTCTGTAAGTTATTCCTACGAGAAACCTGCTTGAACCAAAACTAGACCATAACACTAATATGCAAAGTGTCATGTGTGCCTGTGTATGCTTCTGTTGCTAAAATAACCTTCTTTCAAGCCTGTATGTGTGTAGAGGCGATTTTGGAGCCTTTGACAGGCCTGGATGCATTTTGAAGTGCTTCCGTTTCTGATGTTCTCAGTAGTCCATCTTTGTGTGTCGAGTAGCCTCAGTGAATTGCAATTAAATGGTAGCAGAAATAACTGCATGGTTCTCGACTAAATTTTGCAGCTTGTTGAGGAGATCTGTCTCTACCCTTGTGACTTAAAGTTCACTCTCGTTTTAGGTCCAAAGTGAAGACAGTGTTCTCCTTTTTGTGGTGGCCTGGACGGTCACAGAGATCATCCGTTACTCTTTCTACACCTTCAGCCTGCTCAACCATCTGCCTTACCTCATCAAATGGGCAAGGTGAAGCTTCTCAGAGTCAGTCCACTGGCTTTTTAATCGTAGAAAAGTGTGTTTTACAGATTATGATCTTCACAGGTACACATTTTTTATTGTGCTGTACCCTATGGGAGTGGCGGGGGAACTTTTGACGATCTACGCCGCGCTGCCATACGTACAAAAAACAGGGCTCTACTCCATCACCTTGCCTAACAAGTACAACTTCTCCTTCGACTACCACACCTTCCTCATCCTCATCATGATCTCCTACATCCCTTGTAAGTTTGAACTCAGATTGCTTTGTTTTGATATCTTCCATCCGTAAATGATCTGATTCCTCAGTTGAACTTGTGTAGCAAAATCTCTTGAAGCTCAATTCTTGGCCAGTGAATGAACAGCTCTGTTCCTGTTAATGACCGTCTTTGTCCGTGTTCCTCAGTATTCCCTCAGCTCTACTTCCACATGATGCGCCAGAGGAAGAAAGTTCTGGGTCACGTGGAGGAGTACAGCAAAGTGGAATAACTCGCGCCGCACACAGCAGACTGATCGCATCGAAAACAGAAATAAGCGGATAACCTTTAAAAGCCACACTTTACAGATTTTTTTAAAAAGAAGACAAGGCCTTTTTGTCGATAAACAGGCCAGATATGCAGAATGATTGTTAACAATATTATTTTGGTTAAGAACTGTTCAGATGGTGATTTTAGAAATCCTGTAACTACACAAATGGCTTTTCCTCAGTTTAGAGGGTGGGGAATGTTGTTACCATACTAATACATCAGTTACTGTGTGAATTTTTTTTTATTATTTTGGATAAATGTAGAATTACTGACCAAATATTGTAGCAAATATAATTCAAAAAGGGCGTAAATACAGTTATAGCTGCTTCTGGTGGTTTTAACCAGAAGAAATGTCCCATAATTCTCCTGTATTGTGTGTTCTGTACACTGTATTTCAGACACCTGAATCTAGTTTTCCCCTCAACTCATTCCTTTTAGTATGATTCATAACTCAAACTGTACTCGACTTTTACACTGCTTACGTTTCCATCATGATTACTGTTAGCATTTACTTCTTTGTTTGTTTTGTGCTGTGTTTCTTAAAAGGATCAATATTAATCGGTTGTTCTATTCAGTATTGGATATGTATTGTTGGTTTGTGGCCGTTTGCTCAGAAAAGAGGTGTATCGCCCAAAAAAATTGGCTGAGTTGCTGGGTTCGGACCTCACAGTCAATACTACTAATGTACTAGATGTGCATTTCTGTCATAGGAGATTACAGCTGACACTTTAGGAGCTTTTACAGCTGGTGATGTGGAAGTGTTTGGCCAGGAGAGGAGAGAGCTACGGGAGCGCATGCCGAGCAGGAGAGAGCACAAGCTTCGGCTAACGGGGGCCAATTGGATTTGAGTGCCTCCAGTCATGCTTCTCCAATGAGTCAAATCTAATAATGTGGAGAGAAAGCTGAGAGTCAAGACTAACTTAACGCTTCATTGCCCGTCTGCCTAATTGAACAGCCAACTTCCAACTTTCCCAATGCAAACAAATCTCTCTTATAGAAGTGTGAGCCACATTATTGCACAGAGTCTTTCCAAATAAAGTGGTAAGCTTGTTCTCCTTATCAAGCCGATTCATGAAACGATTAGCATGGGATGAATGGATGCTTGTGAAAAGCTGGAGTGCAACTTTGAAAAACACTGCATGTAAAAGTGGTGTGGCAGTACCTTGGTTAATAGAAGCATGACCCTTAACTCAAATAAAAACGCCAACATTGTTAAGCTTTTGATATTAAAGATCTGCATGGGACCAGCAAACTTTGTATGAATAGTAATACGATGATATATATTTACAATAAACCATAACATGGGAAGCAAAGCTAGTTTGTGTCAATATAAATACAGGTTATGTGCCTCTATAAAATCAAATGCATTTTCTTCCTCATATTTTAGTATTTAACCTGTAGTGTAATTAGAAGTATCATGTCTTTATTAATATTTCACTTTATGTGAGTATATTTACAATTAAACACCTATTATGTTTCCCCTAATACACTAAATACATTATATTTGTTCACTCTTGGTTACCATGTTCATCCTTCCTTCACATGATGGCAGTAGAGATCTGTTTCTAACTCCAGCATAAGGTCTGATATATTTGCTCCTTGGGGTTAATTTACTTCTAGCCATATAAAAACACTATCAGATACATTAAGCTTATTTCACTAAAGTAACATTGCCATCTGAATGATTACAATAATTAACTTTTAGAATAAGATGAATTAATATATGTATTGTTTAAAAAAGTTATTAATTATAAACCATTTTTTGTTGTTGAATTTAATTGGAACTTTAGCCCTAAGCCCACATTAACTTATGTGACACTGATGTACTTATTTTGTTATTTGTAAAATTTTGTAAAGCTGAATGAACACAGTTATATGCTTTCTGTTATATAAAATAATTGGTAACACTTTCCAATAAGATGCCATTTTTAACTTTAGTTAACTACATTTGTTAACATGAACTGTCAGTGGAAAATACTTACATAATGTGAAAATACTAAGGTTAATCTTTGTTCATGTTAATTTCAACATTTAGTGATATATTATTAAAATCAGAAGTTGTATTTGTTAATTTTATTTAAAGGGTTAGTTCACCCAAAAATGAAAATAATGTCATTTATTACTCACCCTCAAGTCAGTTCCACACCAGTAAGACCTTCGTTCATCTTCAGAACACAAATTAAGATATTTTTGATGAAATCCAATGGCTCAGTGAGGCCTCTATTGAGGTAATAACACATTTATAAAACAGTTCATGTGAGTACAGTGGTTTTACCTTAATATTATAAAGGGACGAGAATACTTTTTGTGCGCCAAAAAAACAAAACTTTTCAACAATATCTCGTGATGGCCGATTTCAAAACAATGCTTCTGAGCTTTACGAATCTTTTGTTTCGAATTAGTGATTCGGATCTCCTATCAAACGGCTAAACTGCTGAAATCAAGTGACTTTGGTGCTCCAAACCACTGATTCGATTTGTAAAGCTCAGAAGCAGTGTTTTGAAATCGGCCTTCACTAAACATTGTTGAAAAGTTGTTTGGTTTTTTTGCTGCACAAAAAGTATTCTCATTGCTTTATAATATTAAGGTAGAACCACTAAACTCACATGAACTGTTTTAAATATGTTTTTAGTACCTTTATGGATCTTGAGAGGTTCGGTGGCTTTGCTCTCAATAGAGGCCTCACTGAGCCATCGGATTTCATCAAAAATATCTTAATTTGTGTTCTGAAGATGAATGAAGGTCTTGTGGGTGTAGAACGACATGGGGGTGAATAATAAATGACATTATTTTCATTTTTGGGTGAACTAACCCTTTAATGAACCAGAGCTAACATGAACTAATAATGCAGTTGTATTTTTATTGACTGACATTAACAAATATGAATAAATACTATAACTCATTGTCAGTTAATGATAGTTAATGCATTAACTAATCTGATCTTGTTGTAAAGTGTTACCAAAAAATGCTATAAAATCAGCTTTCTTATCTAATATATATGCACAGTTTGAAATCTGAGATCAAGACTGTTCTACAGTCCTATCTATATATGTCAGATTTTTAAGTTTTAGAATTGACACAAGTTTTTAAAGCCAAAAAAAAAAGCATGCTTGTTCAGAATTAAAGTGGGAAAAATAGCTTAAAAGCAAATTTCCTTAGGGTTTGTAACTCAGCATCTCATCTGTTTAAAGGATGGGAGTCATGGGACCTATGAAAAAAACACAACAAAACTGAGGAGGCATGACTCTGTTGACTGCAAACAATAAGATCTTTTGTCTTCTCAGACTGTCACAGAAAAGTTTAATTCTCTTCGCATGTCACAAAGGTGCTGTGTTTACAGACAAGCATGACGATGAAGACGAGTAGGATATTCCAGAATATATCTTCTTCATTTACCAAATCAAATCACAAGAAAACACAAAAGCTCACCACACTTTAACATGAATGAGAACCGAGAATTTTAAAAAAAAAAACAGCTTAATACATGGTCACCTCAATCAATAAAATTCTTATGATGCTCCTCATTTTGTAAGTTGCTTACAAAATATATAGTATATATATATAAAACCTCTGCTACTGTTAATTTATGTTGTGTTAAATTGTTCTGAACATAACAAGCAAACACTACTGTCACTTACATACAGCTGTGAAGGTAGACCCGCCCACTTATCCAAATCACTGCGCACTGACACATAAGTTGACCAATAGGAACAATGATTGGCAACTTGTGCAACCAACCATCCAATAGGATCGCACGTAAGGCGGGGCCTGAAGATCATACTTGGTTGAATGGCAATACAAAGACAAGAAGCACCAAAACGGATGATAACGTTTAATCAATTCTGCATGCCTCGGTCTTGAGAATCTGCAGGGAAAAGACGTGCAGCTCGTCCGGCACAGTCAACACGCGGCTCTTTTCGAGCAGGGCGGTTTCGACGCTCATGTGGCGTGACAATTCATCACTCATCTAGACGCCAGCGCGGATGATGTTGCTGCTACTGCACCAGGAGCTTTGGAGATACCTATGTGCACAGCATGGATGAAGACTCCTTCGCTAAAGGACACTTGTGAGGTCATCTCGGGGTGACGCAACTTGCCATGCAGGAGCGTCGGAAAGCTCAGTTTTTCACTGCAATCGTGATCATGTAATCATCTAGTGGGCTGCGACCACATATTCACAGATGTTCAGCTTGTGTGGATCAATGCATCAATGCGTACGCACCATGGAGTCGTGCTCTGCACGGTCATCTCTCACCAAACCGCACTTTTGCGGACACTATTTGCTCCTGTCATGAAAACGTGGAGATCAAGCGTGATGGGCGTAGGGTCAGTTCTCGTTGATTTGGACTGAACAACGCGGTTTTAAGAAGTGTACGAATTATATAGTGACTTCGACTATTTTTAACTTTTTATTTTATTTTTTTCTTTAGAAAGAAATTTGCTAAATTATTCAATGTAAATTTAGTTGAGGGCACAATCTCGTGCTAACGCAAATTGTAAATTGGCGCCACTAACACAGTTAAATGTCAGTTATCCGAAAGACTTTTAAAACTAAACACTGAACTTGTGACAAATTTGTGATATGTAAATGTATATTAAAGTGATACGTATTAGTTTTTGTCATGATTTATGGACGTATCGTCCGAAACTGATCGCAACGGAAAGCTCGCGTGCAGCGTACTGTTGTTATGGTTACCTCATCTAGCGAACGCGACTTCTGTTTGTTAGCGTCTACTCGGCGACAGGTGAAAATACGCTCTCTGACTAACTTATCTAACTTTTATTAGTGCTGAAACTTTAAAACCTACACATAGGCATACTTGCATATACTGTATACTTATGAGCTTTCATTACATTCACTCTTTTGTTTTTGGTTTGTGTTTATGAATTGAAATGTGGCACAGAATTACTCCCTCTGCCGTTTACGTCCTCTAACGCTCTAGCCAACTGAGGATGTGTCCCAAATGACTACTTTGTATAGCCTATTTAATTATTTAAAGTCCTCTGTGTATTTATAATGATGTAAAATGAGCAAATTGATTAGCAAAATGCGTTTCTCTTTCGCAGAGAGTTTGACTTCAATAATTGTACTCGATTCACATTGGTCCTATTCTTTATAAAAGCATATGCGAAATGCTGCAATGAAAAACTCTTCAGGACCACTTTTACTATCTAACTGTTTTATGAGGTCCACGTGTAGATCTCACAGATAACTTTGATTTACTTTTCTTGTTTTAAATCACCAGCTGACTGCAACGTTGTCTAAAATTGGCTAAATGGCTCTAATATAACATTTCCCTAAAATAATGAGCCCCTCTTTAGTGTAAAAACGATTTATTTTGGATCATAGACATGATTGATTTGTTTGACATATGTATACAGTGTACGAATAACTGACATGGAGTGAAGTCAGATTTTGAGAAAAAAAAAATCTGTCATTGATCTGTTTCTGTTCGTATGGCGCCTGACATTACAGGCTATATTCGTGGCGTGTAAATCAATAATAATTTGATACATAATGATAGTAGTTATGCATCGTTGGATTATTAAGCAGCTGTTGCTATGGTCACCTCCTCAAGCAAAGGCGATTTCTGTTCTCGAGCGTAGGTTTTTATAGGACTAACTTTCGTGGCTACTGAAACGTTATTTGAAAACATTGCTGAAACGTGTGTAACAACGAACCAAACTTTGCAAGACCCCCTTGACCTTTTCTTTGAACTGAAATAATTAGGGAGTCAAACCCCCATGTTTCGCACCCTGCAGTCATAAAGTGCATGTAGTAGTCGAGATCATGTCCAGATCTAACAGCGTGAGCCCACCCGGCGCTGGCGCTCCTGTATTGAGGGGAGGGACGGAGCACAGATCCGCTTGGGGCGAGTCTGAGTCCGTGGCGAACGGATGTCCATACTCGGCCAGATCCTCCTGCAAAAAGCTCATACGGTCCAACAGTCGGTGGAGAGAGGACGATGACTTCGAGCGACAACCGGGCCGAGCCACGACCACCGTCAGCCGGGTTAGTTTCAGATCCAAGTCTGCTTGGCAAGAACACGGAGAGGAGAGTCGCAACAATAACCGATCGTCCCCGAGGTACCGAGATGGAGAAGTGAGACCCAAGTCCGTGGAGTTGGGTTTGGAGGACAGGAGAACCAAGTCCAAGCCAGAGGAGGAGCTCATGCCTGAAGTGAACTTTTCCATGAGCGCGTGCTGCAACAGCGTGATGCAGATTTTCAAATCCAAGAAGTTCCAGTCGGAGAAGTTGGAGAGGCTTTACCAGCGCTACTTCTTCCGACTCAACCAGAGCAGTTTGACGATGCTCATGGCCGTTCTTGTGCTGGTGTGCGCGGTGATGCTGGTGTTCCACTGCGCTGGAGGAGTTATTTGGCACACTTACGTGGTGGTTTTCTCCACGGCAATCGTACTCATCCTCACGCTGATTGTCGTGTGCAACAGGAACGGCTTCCATCAGGATCACATGTGGATAGTTTGCTATGTGCTCATTTTGCTGGTGCTGGCTGTACATGTGGTCGGCGTGGTGCTGGTGGAGCCGCGGAGCGCGTCTGAAGGCATCTGGTGGACCATGTTTTTCATCTATGTCATTTACACACTTCTGCCGGTGCGGATGAGAGCAGCGGTCATCACTGGAGTTATACTGTCTGCCATACATGTGGGGGTCTCGTGGAAGTTAAACGAAAGGGACGTCTTTTTGTGGAAACAGGTGAGTTCAGTCTAGGCTTTTATTACTTTATTGCTTGGATTTGAAGTAACCCCTTGTATTATTAATTCATTTTATTTATGTATTTATTATTTACCTGCATACATGCATAGGCTATTCAGTCAGTCACTTAAGGCTCTGTCAGGCATGGTTGTGATTTGACCTTATAGGTACTCAGCTGCGATTACTTTTAGTTCTGTACACAACTCCGTGTATTATTGTTTTCAGGCAACAGTTGTGTAAACATGAAGTTAATAATGAGCACATTTATTTAGGTCGTTCATTTTTTTTCTCTGTCAAAGATTTCAAAAAAGCCAACGCATCAAGCATTGCTAGAATCAACGCAGGGACTGACAGCCAGTCTGGACCAGTGGGTGCGTTTCCCGAAAGCATCGTTGGTGAACCATGGTCGTAAGTCCCATTGAACTCTATTGATAACGACGGAACTTGCGACCATAGTTCGCTTCGGGAAATGCGCCCCAGGTTGTGTGAGGGGAGCGGAGTGACACATTTCCCCTCACCTATTTCAAGTGTTCTGCAATCACTCCGCTCCAGCTCCACTCCACTCCGTGTTTTCCATCTTTTGAGTATATAGAACTGCTTAAATATGTTATAGCAGAATGGATACAGCTATTATACACGTGTAGTTTTGTGCAACATACATTTTATGGAAAAAGTGAACATTTTAAACATTGATTTAAATATGTGCATTAGAAAAAAAAAATTAACGTTGTTTTAAAAAGTATTTTAATTATTAAGTGCAGTGACAAAATTCTCAATGTGCTGTTGGTCATGCTTTTATTGCTGAAGGACAGTTTACTGCACTGTTCAATTGCTGTATTTACTTACTCTCTTGTAACTTTTTTTGTTCTGAGAATTTCAGTAGACCTTTATAAGGATTGCCAATCCAATAAATAACGAGTCAGGGGAAAAAAGTGTGAAATAATGTTTATCAGTCAGCGCTATAGGTCTTTTTGAAAGCACTTTGATGTTCCTGTGTTTCTGAAAGCAACAAAAGTTGATGACTCACACTTTTGTTTTCTCTGCAAAGCCTCTGGATGTAGTCGAGCACATACTTTAAAGTGTGCTTTCTTAAATTCTGTGTGGATTTATTTAACACATTGTTTTGATAAATGCTTCGGTTTTTCTCCCTGGGTGACTTGGTCAAGATAAGTTGAGTGATGTGTCAGTAGGTGTCTCATAATGATGTATGTTTGGATATTTTACGTAATAACCTGTGCAGTAACGTTGTGCAAAGAACGAAACATTTTTAAAAAAAAATGCAATCAAATACAGTGATCTCAAACAGTGCAATCTAATACAAAGATCTAATGAATTTAGTTCTGGAGACTAGTAGCTGCAGCTTTTAACTGCATGTATGTGTGGAAAAAAGGTGCAATCTTGAGTCATTGGATTATTTTTGTGGATTTTATTTTTATTAGTATAATTTTTTTTCTGAAATAATCATTGACTTAATTTTAAAAATAATTCTTAATCTAATAATATTCAGATTCTTCACAGTGCGTAACTCTACAAGGTAACTTTTTATTATTTTTAAATTCAAATCTCATCACAATCATTTTATATATATACATATACGTACATATATACACGTTATATATTTCTCATCAGTGTGAGTAGTTTACATAGCCCTCAAAATAGTTTACGCAAACTCTGCTGTGATTTTCATAATTTTGTATACTTAACTGCTGTGCTCAGCAATCTTTCGACTCTTCCAGCTAATATAACATCTTTATAGTAAATGTGCTTTAAACTCCTTTATCTTCAGACATAATTATGTTTTCATTGAAAATATAGACTCTTTGAATAGTGTGTGTGGGAACGGGCTGCTGTGTTTGTTGCTCTTTCCACACAATGCTGTTGTCTTTAGCATATCAGATCTCTCTCTGTTTACACGGGACCTAGCTGGACTCTCCAATAGTTGTTGTTTTCTAGAAATCCTGGGATGAAGAATGTATTAGGAGTGCTCTCATAGATGACTAGCTTTCATCTGGCTGTGATGATCTGTTCTGCTTTTTATGAGGTCAGAAATGATGGCCAAGGTGAGATCCCCGGTTGAGGTTTAAAGGGCATCCTGGGTTCAATACAAATCGATTAGTCCTATTTATTATATGTCTTCTTTTTTTTTTTTTTTCCTTTAAACATGTATGTACAGATCATAGCACATATTTTTTCCAAAAGCACTGGGAATCACTTCTAAAACCAAATAGCTAAAGCTGGCTTGTTTTGGCACAAATAAAGTCCTGATGAGTACAGTTAATTATTTGCAACTTTCGGTAGCAAATTCATTGCAATTATATCGCTTTGCAATTATTTTTAGTTACTATTTAAAGGGATAGTTCACCCAAAGATGAAAGGAGGAAGATATTTGGAAGAATGTTTGTAACCAAGCAGATCTCGCCCCCCATTGACTCCCACTTTTTTTCCTACTATGGTAGTCAAAAGGGGGGCGAGATCTGCTTGGATACAATCATTCTTCCAAATATCTTCCTTTGTGTACAGCCGAACAAAGTAATGTATACAGGTTTGAAACAACTTGAGGATGAGTAAATGATGACAATTTTCATTTTTGGGTGAACTATCCCTTTAAGTTCCACAAGTTGTCTTCCGCACCATCCTTTCATTACAGCAGGACTGTATGTACTTAAGGATAAGAACAAATCAAAAGTGCTTTTCAGGATTGTCTTACAGATCATCGACAGTTCACAATCTCCAGCTCCATTTCCCCCGTGTGCTTCATTAAACCTGGAGGTGGGACCCAGTTAGAGGAGCTAGCATAGACGCTTCCCCTAGGGGGAAAACAGAAGAGGTGGAAAGAGTCCTGCATAGCACATCTCCAGCTGTAACATGGTTTGTGGCTGCTTTAATTGAATTGCCCCACTCTATAACATGCAGACCCACTGGAATTCAAAACAGATGTCCTCCCTGTCCTTCTTGAAAGAGCTGCTATTAATTTGCCTTTCTGAGTCAACCCCTATGGAAGCATTAAAGTCACCATCAAATCAAAATTGACAATTCTTATTTTTTTATGGAATATTGCAGTAATTATTATAAATGATTTATCTGTGTACATAAA